>JABUQX010027013.1:12500-27500 GCA_015478945.1 Trachelipus rathkii
TACTGAAATATAGTGAGAGCAAAAATATTTAATATTAAATCATAGTAGCTAATAATAATAATAATAATAATAATAATAATAATAATAATCGCTAATAATAATGATCATTAATAATAATAATAATAATAATAATAATAATAATAATAATAATAATAAATTAAAATATAGTGATTAGTTGTGATTGGTGGTGAAATATAGTAAATTTGTTTTTGAAATATAGTATTAAGCTTTTTAAATAATTAATATTATAATTAATGATAATAATATGTGTTGTAAATTGCGTATGTATGTATGTATTTATTTGTATATGTATATATACATGTGATAAAAGTTTTACTTTATTTTTGTATTTTTATATTTATTTATAGCTCAGTGTTAGAGCATTCGCCAATAAACAGAGCGATGTGGTCCCAGGTTCTTACAACTGCGGGCTCGGGTGGTGAGAAATGTGAGTGCTATTCTTCACTTTTGGTTGGCTCCGTCCTGCTTGGACGTTAATTGAGTACACCCTACCTCCTAGATTAGGGCTCTGCCCGTGAGTGGTGGTGTTTATCTTCTATATATTATATATTTATATATATATTATATATATATATATATTATATTATATTATATTAATATATATATATATATATATATATATATTATATATTATATGAAGACGTAGCGCAACCGAAACGATGAGATCGCCCTCATTGGGAGTATATGAGTGTTAGGGTACCTCCCAAGGCACTCCAGTGCCCAATGATTCGCTCCCTCTCGCGATTTTATCTCCACATTCCTCACCTGAATTAGGGGTACTCCTTTATTTACACATGGTGTTAATTTGGCTCAAGCTGTCCAAATAAATTTTCTGTTTTCAATGTCATATATAAATAATAAAACTAATGTATGATTTATAAAAAAAAAAAAAAAAACAATCGGAAAAGAGAATTTTAGAACTCTATCATTCTTGATCGACCATTTTGTCAACTATTTTTCTGACCATTTTGTCCGCGTTTAACGTAAATCGGATGAAAATTAAATTTAAGTCTGAAGGATTCTTCCACCAATTACTCAAAGAACATTGAACCATTCCAAATAGGTTGATTCCAAAAGGGGAATATAGGCAACATTTATTATCTACAAGTTTTCATTCATATTAATTACGAAATTTTAAAAATTGGTTTCGGAAAATACTCATAAATCTGCGTAATTTTACAACAAAAAAAAAAAAAAATAAAAAAAAAAAAACATTGAAAATTAAAAAACATTATTAAAAGAAGGTTTTTATTTTTCCAAACCTCTACTCATGTTGTCAGTAGGATTATGAAAATTAAAACTGAAAAGGACGAAACTAATAAAAACAGGACATTACAAGCGGGATGTTCCTCCTGACACCATATATTCATAATGAGTGGGGCAGGGAGGGGAGGCTTATAGTTTTGGGCGGCCACTAAAACGTCATCTACCGTAAAAATTAATATTAATAAAATTCCCAAAGCTCCTCATCTCACCTTTTGAATACATATACACATAAATTACACACACAAAATCCACCAGAAATACATATTTCAGCATATCCCCCTTTCCATTCACTTACAAAATCGTAAAACTACCTTTTAAATTTTCTATGATAGGAGTACATATCAAAGTTATCTTCACGATTCAGGGTCAAATATATCCTTATCAGAGCCGGATAAAAAAGACCTTACAGGTAATGCCCATCTTGGAAAGCAGAAAAGATTGCAATTGGCGTGAAGAAGATAAAGCGGCCGCAGAGATTCTCGTTCATCATCGAAACCCCTGAGAGGTATTTTGGTCGTTCCTCTAGTTAAATTGACTATCGTTTGATAGATTCCTAGTATATGACCAATAAAAATTCTACAAATAATAATTAATTAATAATTAATAATAAATGCTCATGATAATAATTGTAAATTAAAAAATAATAATAATTAATAATAATAATAATAATAATAATTAATAATAAAATTAATAATTAATAATAATAATAATATAATAATAATATAATAATAATAATAATTTAACTTACTAGAGTTTCAAATATTAAGCAACTGTTACTAGAATCTTCAATTGAAAGTAATATTTATAATAATAAAATTTACTCATCCAAATCAATGAATCTTATTACAAAAACAGACATTTTTATTTACTTTAGGTAAAGATGCAATTACCTACGAAAAAGAAATATCCTATCCAACTGCGGTGTCTCAAAGTTTTAAAGCCTTATTTACCATTATGCGTGGGACTCGGTGATTTGGACTTTTTTATATACGCAATATAAGTCGACAGCGAAGGAAAATTGGTCGACAAGTAAAAAGGTCGAACATTTTGCAAAAAAAATTCTGTCGACCTTTTTTCCCATCAGTTCAATGTGGTCGATACGATTTGGACTTTGTAAAAAAAATTGTCGACCATTTTCTCTTTCGTTTTTTGTCTACGATTTGGATGAGTAGAAGGTCCCTCCCGGTAGACTACCCCAATGACCAACATTTACATTTTCTTCTTAACATCGAATTATTATCGATATTTTTCTTTCCTTTTATTAAATTTATTATATATTTATTTTCATTAATAATTATATATATAATATATATATATTTAATATTATATATATTTATATATATATATAGATATATATATTATATTATATATATAATATATATATATATAATATATATTATATATAATAATATTATATATATATTTATAATACTAGTATATATATTTATAGTATTATATATATATGACCAACTATTAAAACATAGTTCCCACCCACGATATTTAACGAAAACTACGACTCGCTTACCATTGAAACCGATAACTATATTTAGGAATCAGCGTATGAAAATTAGTACCGAAAATGGAAAAAAAATTTAATTATAGTAAAAACAAATATTAAAATTTTATCATTTTTATAGGGGGCTCGAGACGCGGGGGACAGAGGGAGACCGAAGTCCCTCGTTCGTCACCGGGGCCGAGAGACCCCGGACTCTTGCCATATATGCGGTTTACACTTTTTGGATTCCTTTAGTTAAAGATAGACAAAAAAGTATTCTCGTATATTGTAAAAAAAAAAAAAAAAAAAAACTAAAATTTAAATAAATGCCCTGTTTGTTTTTGAGTGGGTTTCCATATAATTTACAAAAAATATTGACTCCTTTGTTCTGTTTCTTCCAAATATATGTACATAAGTAACTAAGAATATGTTTTTCTCTTAATCCATGTTTGGGAATTTCACTTAAAACTAATTTGAAATGCTGCAAAAAACTTAACAATTCGATTTCATTTGAACAAATATTATATATACCGTCTAGTAACCTGGCTGCATTTAAAACTAACGTATCAATTTCATTTACTTGCATAAAAAAAAAAAAAAAACCCATAACAATTCGATTTTATCGGAACAAATATTGTCAATGTCATCTAACAACATCACTGCATCTTAAAATAACTTATTAATTTCAGTAACACATATTCACTTCAATTAGAAAACGATTTTCATTGGTTAACATTTCTCTTCCTCATTAAAAAACGAATCTCATTGGATAACAACAGTTTCTGCATAACCAAATTTAAACTTGTCATATTTTCGACATTAATAAATTAAATTGTATTTACACTTTTATTTCATAAAAAAAACACTTTCCGGTAATATTTTTAATACGCTAATTACAAATATGACATCTGTTTTCTTGGTAACTTACGTACTTTTCGTTATATCGTGGGGGTCTAATATATTGGGAAGTTGCGTAAATCCCAAGAAAAATGAGGACAGTTTTCAAAAAAGTTTATTTAAATAAAAAGTTAGATAAATATGTAATAAATATAAAAATCGTATTATCAAGTAATAAAAATTAGATAAATAATAATAAGTAATGAACTAAAATATGTTTTATCGTACGTCTGGCAGTGTAGTACTTACGACTTTGATTGAAAATGCGCAATATTTGTTCGTCTAAGTTCAGTAATATATATGACATTACAATGCGAGGATGTGTTGTGAATTGTTGCAGTATTTATGAAATATGTGGTAATAATAATGGGCTATTAGTTTTCAATTTCATATAAATTGAAAAAAAGTTTAGCAAATGTAAAGAAAACTGTGAAATATATAAAGAAACTGTTTTTTATTTGAAATGTAAAAAATGTGGAAAAAATTATTGTTCAACTCTATTAGGATCACTATTCGAAGGTATTAAAATTAATTTTTTTTTTTTTAATTCGAAAAAAATGACCTGACCTGACCTGACCTGACCTGACCTGACCTAACTCCTAGACCATAGGAGGAAAAAAATGATTTCGTCCCTGTAATATTTATTTCAGTATCATAGAAGCTATCTGAGCTCCATGTGGGCTGAAAAAAAATTAAATAATATATATATATATATATATATATATATATATATATATATATATATATATATATATATATATATATATATATATATATATATATATATATATATATATATATATAAATATATATATATATATATATATCTTTATATATATAATATAATATATATATATATATATATATATTTAAGTTTCCCAATTTAAAAAAAAAGTAAGCTTATAATATGTTGCCAGAAAGGTTTTATGCTAATGTCGTACAGTTGAGTTCACTCATATTGCTGGGACGTAAAATCTTAGACGTATAATTTTCCATATTGGAAAATATAAGTAAATAATTTTTTTTTTTTAACAAATTGCTATAATTTTTAGGTTCAAAATATATTTGCGAAACTTTGTCTAAATAAAGTTCTTTGAAAAGTCTATAGTTTTTTTTTGGTTTTATTATGCAAATTAACACATGTATATATATATATATATATATATATATATATATATATATATATATAATAATAACATATATATATATATATATATATATATATATATATATATACTATATATATATATATATATATATATATATATATATATATATATATATCGAAGTGGCGACTCCAGTAACTTTTTACTACTCGTGCTCTCTCTCTCTCTCTCTCTCTCTATATATATATATATATATATATATATATATATATATATATATATATATATATATATATATATATATATATATTTTTTTAAATATTTTTTTTAAAATATATAACATATATATATATATATGCATTTATATATACTAACTATATATATATATATATACAATATATATATATATATATATACTTACATATATATATGCACATAATAATATAATATATATATATATATATATATATATATATAACAAGCGCGCAATGCAATATGCTGCCAACATATATATATTATGGATAATCCTATAAAGTTGTTTGATTCAACTGATTTTCATAGTACGTTCATGGTGTTTGATAATAACTATAAGATTAAATAAATTATAGTAACATATTAGTTTTCTTCCATTATTGGTAGAGTATTTTTAGTATTTTTAAAAATTAATTTATTTTATTTTATTAAATTAATATTATTTGTTATTAAAGTATTATTTATAATGTATAGTATTGAAACATATTATTTATAAACACTATTTAAAAACAAATTTTGTACTGCAAATTCAGAATTCAGACACCGTCGTCCGATCTCCGCGATCCGATTTGAGCAGAGATGGCGCCATTTTTAATATGGGTTTAAAGCGTTATTTAATAGGGGTTTATATATTTTTCGTTTTAATTTTGCATAATCTTTTATATTTATTATGTAATAATTTCAAAAAAATAAGAAAATTTTATCGTAACATTATAAAATTTGCAAAAATAGATCGTTTCTATAATGTTAACTCGTGCTGAGCACGAGTAGCACGAGTGCAGGAGTCGCCTCTGATATATATATATATATATATATATATATATATATATATATATATATATATATATATATATATATATATATATATATATATATATATATATATATATATATATATATATATATATATATATATATATATATATATATATATATATATATATAAGGAAAAAGGGTAGTAAACTACAGATTTGGAACTATAGTTATCTAACCGCAAACCGCAAAAGTGGACCTTTTTATCTAACCGCAAACCGCAAAAGTGACCGCAAAGGTCAGCTGGCTCTATATTCTAGTCACTTCAAAGGGGACCGCCAACCGAGAAAAGGTCACCTGCTTCTATATTCTATATTCTATATTCTATATTCTATATTCTATATTCTATATATTCTAGCTTCTAGCACGTGCCGACCTATATTCTAGAATACACCCGATATTAGTGTCTATTCCTATGTTATAAGGTACGGGAATCGATTAGTGTGTATTAGAAGGTGCTAGGATGCTTCCTTGTATGAGTTAGCCCCCGCCCCCTTTTCTAGCCTTTTCTAGCACGACATATCCTACGTCATAGAATACGGTTAATATTGGTGTCTATTCCTAGGTTATAAGGTATGAGGATTCGATTGGTGTATATTAGAATGTGCTAGGATGCTTCCTTCTACGAGTTATTACCCAACCCCCCTTTTCTAACATTTTCTAGCATGTCATGACCTACGTCATAGAATACACCAAATATTGGTGTCTATCCCTATGTTATAAGGTATGAGGATTCGATTGGTGTATATTAGAATGTGCTAGGTTGGTTCCTTCTACGAGTTAGTACCCCCCACCCCCCTTTCTAACCCATCTAGTGCGATATATCGTATGTGTCGGAATATACCCGATATTGGTATCGATTAATACATAATCGACACTGCTGAATCGATTTCTGTGGTTTACGACGGAATCGATTCATTCCTAACAAGAGTTAGTATTAGATATTACCCTACCCCCCTTTTTCTAATGCACCTGTACAACATTTTTGTTTCTGGAGTTACGAAACCAAGTTTTAGAGGGTTTAGTATGTTTTGAGGTATGCCGAGTCGATTGCCGCTATTACCGAGCGTGGCGTTTCAGCCGTTGCGGTTTTAGAACGCAGCAACATGCGTTTTTCGTAGATGGCGTACCCTTCGTCAAAAACCTATCTAAGAGATAAGGGATATTTCAACCAATCACGGAAAGATATAAGATATTTCAACCAATCACAGAGTAGGGGCAAATATAGATAACGGATATGTCCAACATGAAAATATCATCCAAAGTCTTACACTATATATATATATATATATATATATATATATATATATATATATATATATATATATATATATATATATATATATATATATATATATATATATATATATATATATGGGTAAACATGTACATAGGATAGACCCTGCACACACACACACACACACACACACACACACACACACACACACACACACACACACTCGATATTTTGATGCCTCAGCTTTGATGCCTCAACTTTGATGCCTCAGCATTGAGGCCGCAGCATTGTGTGTGTAAGTGTATCCTATGTACACATGTTTACCATATATATACATATATAATATATATATATATATATATATATATATATATATAATATATATATATATATATATATATATATATATATATATATATATATATATATATATATATATACTATATATATATATATATATATATATATAATTATTAAGACTTTAGGATGATATTTTCATGTTGGGCATATCCGTTATCTATGTTGCCTTCTCTATGATTGGTTGAACTATCTTATACCTTTCCGTGATTGGTTGAAATATCCCTTATCTCTTAGACTTGTGTTTGTTCCAGTAATATTACATTATTCTTTCTCTCGAAACTTATTTTATCGTCATAGTCGTTTTAGATTTGAACGTGGTAGAAGGTTGTGCTCTGTTTTAAAAGTGTTCTTATTTCCCATGATGTATATTCCTACCGTTAGAATGGTTCGTCTTGATAAATACACCTCTATACGTGACATTGTGCATTGGGAAATCAATATTCCGAAAAGTGATGTATCTTTCTTATATACAAGAAAGCCCGACGGTTTTACCTACTTCAGATGTAGTGACCAATATGAATATAACAGACGTGTTTTTATGAGTTCCGACGAATTACTTTAGATGTCAACATGCTGAAAAATGGGTGAATGAACACTTTAAGTCACACAGTGTATTAAATCGTTGGGAAATAGTTATCAGTGGGGGTGGAGATCATGATGATAAGAAACTTACTTTAACCTTCTCTAAATATCTAGATACGAATATTATGGATATTAGAATATGGCAGAAACGCAAAGAAACAGGACTATTTAACCCTACAATATATGGTTTCTATATTAGAGGCACATCCCAGATAAAATACATGGGTCGAGTTCGAGAGAAAATGTTAAAACAGTTGCGTAAAACAGAAATGTTAACCGATTATGTTACTGCAGCCCATTATATTTTATACGAGACATATTATACATTTAAAAAACTGTTACCTAAAGATTCGGAAAATATAATTAATCAGTTCTTAGCTTCGATAGATGTTCATAACTTTATTCGTCAGCTTGAAGAATTCCTTTACGTGAATGATCCTGACCCAAAACATATGGTAGTGTCAGGGAGAGAACTTGCCTCGTATGTACTCTGGGACGGAGTTGAGGAATTGAAAAAGTATATTAGATCTAATAACGAAGATAACTGGCATTTGTGTAAGGACTTGGACCGATTAAATCTTAATGAGGTCTCGTAAGCCAGCATTCATGTAAGGAACATTCAAATATATATATATATATATATATATATATATATATATATTCTTTATATATATATATATATATATATATATATATATATATATATATATATATATATATATATATATATATATATATATATATATATATATTCATATTATTATTATTATTATTATTATTATTATTATTATTATTATTATTATTATTATTATTATTATTATTATTATTATTATTATTATTATTTGTTTGTTTCAGTTTTAATATCGTGTTTTTTTTTTTTTTTTTTTTTTGTCAAAGATCATTTTTCTACATTGTTAATTTATGAATATAGACCTCCTTTGTATACATATATTATCAGTTTAGTTTGTATATGCCTAATCCTTCTGTAAACATGTTTGTCTCTGTCGATGTAAGGCGTGATTATATGGACTTTCTGAGTTGATAAGGAGGTTATGTTGTAATCTTGTTTACTTTCTTATGATTGGTTGAAAATATATTATCTATAGATTTGAGACTGTTTTATATACAAAGTTTCTTCAGTACGATATTTCCAACTGAGCTAACACCATGGCTTCTCTTCACACTCTCAAACTTGTTAACGACATATTTACGAGGACCTTTGTTATTCCCGACGCTGTATCTTTTATATTTATTCGTAAACCTAATGGTGATCGTTACATTGCCTGTATTCCTACGGTAGGTGTACATGATACACCTTTGTTCATTTCTGTTGAAGAATTCCTCCGTATTATTGATACCGTGGAAGAATGGGTAAAGGCTGAGTATGTGATATCTGATACATCGAGTCATAGTGAAATATCCATTAAAAACGAAGGCGAGAGGGTATTAATAGAATAGATGTTGTTTTCTCATATTGCGATAGTGTTAAAAGTATTGATGTACGCAACTTTTACCTTACTCAGCTAACACATTCATACGTACAAGAATAGGGTTCTGTTTACATTTGCATGAGAATATTACAACATTGTTAAAAATAAAAGAAGAAATATTAATGCATCTTGACAATGTCGACATACTTGACGAATTAATACATCTAGCCTATGGTTTGTTTTATAAAATTTACACTGAAGTATGGGGAAAACCTTATAATAGAATGTATAGCAGCTTGCTGACGACAACTAATGTTGATACCTTTACTTCTCTTTGGCATGTGAAAATGCAATCTATAGAGCCTGAATATGCTGAAGAATGGGTTGGTGCATCTCGAGATATTTATTCCTATGTTATTTCAAAAGGAATAGGAGCTTTGGAGACTTATATAGAGAATGCACAGTTTCAACTTCAATATATTAAATTTTTTAGTTTATGTTTTTTAAATGAAAATATATATATATATATATATATATATATATATATATATATATATATATATATATATATATATATATATATATATATATATATATATATATATATATATATACTTCTATATATATATATATATTTAAAAACTTGTGTTCTGTAATATTTTAAAAATATCTGTATGTAAACAACATTGTATATCTCGTTAATATATATATATATATATATATATATATATATATATATATATATATATATATATATATATATAATAATTTATATATATATATAAATATATATATATATATATATATATATATATATATATATATATATATAATAAAAATATATTTAATAATTATAATATATATATATTTAAAAAAACTTGTGTGTTCTGTAATATTTTAAAAATACCTTTATGTAAACAACATTGTATATCTCGTTAATATATATAACAATAATAATAGCCATATGTAATAATATATCATAATCATAATCATAACAATAACAATAATAACAACAATATCTCGTTAATATATATATATATATATATATATATTCTTTATATTTAAATAATGCACTTTTTCAGTAAAATTATTTTTTTTAAAATCTTGTTTTAACTCACCCTTACTATGTATTATTATGTTGTGTTTAAGTTTGTAAAAGAAAAAAAAATGAGGGATATATATATTTTTATTAATAATAAGTATGGTAAAGCAGTAAAACAGTAAAACACGAGGGGGGTGAGGGTGGGTGGGGACCCCCTGGTGGCTGTTTGCTGTAGTGTTTTACTGCTTTATTGCTTTATGGTCCCTAAAATCATGTTTTTCGTGGAAATTTGACAACTTTTTTTCTAGAAACAATGTTTTTTAAAAAATGTTTTTCAAAAATAAAAATGTTTTTCATCAAAAGAAAAAATGTTTTTCAAAAAACAAAAATGTTTTTCATCAAAAGAAAATGTTTTTCAAAAAACAAAAATGTTTTTCAAAAAACAAAAATGTTTTTCAAAAAAAACATTTGTATTTAATACATGAAAATATAAATCTTATCCTTCAACATGAAAATTTAACTTTAACTTTATCTATAACTTTAACTTTACTTTGGTAATGAAACAGGTTTTCTATAAATAAAAAATGTCTCAGTTGAAAAAAATGTAAGACTGTGTGTATACGACCTCTAACTAAACATATTCTTCTTCTTTCTCATTCTTCTTTCTCCTTCCTCCTCCTTCTTCTTTCTTCTTCTTCTTCTCCTTCTTCCTCCTCCTCCTCCTCCTTCTTTTCTTCCTCTTTTTCTCCTATGATATACACTCTGTGCTTTTCTTCTTTTTCCTTCCTCAGGGGGTTCAAACTCATTTTGGGGTTATGAAACCCCCAAAATTCGGAATCTGTGTCCTTTGAAACATATATAAACATCAGGCCAAACAATTGGCTGGAGCCAGAATTCCAGCCTGGCTGCGCGATCCCAAACTCCCGCTCCTTTCCGGCAGATATGATCCTACATAAAACTCATTACTTTATTTCATTTATTCTCTTCTATTCACTCACCAAATTTAAACTTCTAAATCCTTTTCCTGGTTTTGGGGGCTCAGACCCCTCTCCCCCCTTCCGTGGACGCTGCGACGGGAAACCTCGGACCCAGGCAGGCTGCACCTTCATCAACCATGGTAGCCAGTTTGAAGAGAGTATCTTTAACCAGAAAAACCTTTAAAAACCAAATATATAAATGAGCACCACCCAGCACCAGTACCAAAGGCCTAAGGCTCAGTCACTCATTGTGCAAGAAATCAACTCGGCAAACCTCGAAACATAGAGTTAGACACCAAATTACACTTTCTCGAAAACAAAAATAACAAAGTTGAATGCATACACATTGATGACAGAAAGGGTGAGGTATTAACTCACATAGAGGAAGGAACCATCTAACAACTTCTAATACACGCAATCTGAATCCTCATACCTCAAAACATAAGGGTAGACACTAATATTAGGGCTATTCTATGATGTAAGGTCACGCTTGCTAGAAGTGCTAGAAAAGGGTTGCGTACTAACTCATGGAAGGAAGCATCCTAACACTTTCTAATATACACCAATCGACTCCACGTACATTATAACATAGGGTGGGTACTAATATTGGGTGTATTCTAGGATGTAGGATATGTCGTGCTAGAAGCTAGAACCAGCTAGGCCAACTGAAACCCTCAAAAATGAGTTCTACACCATTGAAAACATATATGTAGACACCTCATTTGTTCTAATATGTGGTAGGAACCAGAATTCCACCGCAACCACCAGCTCCGGCTCCGGCCCCATATGGTTCGCCAATTATTTTAACATAGCCATTCTATTTCATTTATTCTCTTCTATACACTCACCAAATTTCAGCTTTCTTAAGTCCATTTTTAGGTTTTTGGGGGGCTGGAACCCCCTTAGACATAGCGGCTTGAAACATTGGATACAACAACAATGTTGCAGCATATAAAGAAGGCTTGCAGTTTGAAAGAGATACGATGAATACCTAACACCTCTTTTTGCTAAATGTGATGATGATTGTTGATTTATGCCAAATCTAAATGACCTCCGGCAGGGGGCCACGGGGACTCCTGGCATTCAGGAAGTAACTACGGGAATCTGTTTTGAGACATTCTGCCCCTGTTTGACACCCGTCATGATAGGTTTTTGACGAAGGGTACACCATCTACGAAAAACGCATGTTGCTGCGTTCTAAAACCGCAACGGCTGAAACGCCACGCTCGGCAATAGCGGCAATCGACTCGGCATACCTCAAAACATACTAAACCCTCTAAAACTCGGTTTCGTAACTCCAGAAACAAAAATGTTGTACAAAGATTTTCGAAAAGAGAGTAGGGTAATATCTAATACTAACTCTTGTTAGGAATGAATCGATTCCGTCGTAAACCACAGAAATCGATTCAGCAGTGTCGATTATGTATTAATCGATACCAATATCGTGTATATTGTTCAAACACTTTGATATATCGCAATAGATGCGGGTTTCAGAAAGGTTGGCAGGTGCTAACTCGTGAAGGAACCAACCTAGCACATTCTAATATACACCAATCGAATCCGCATACCTTACTAACATGAGGGATAGACACCAATATTTAGTTGGTATTCTGACAATGGTCATGGCATGCTTTAGAAAATGTTAGAAGGGGTGGGGTAATATTTCAAATAGAAGGAAGCATCCTAGCATTCTAATATACACCAATCAGAATCCTCATACTGCTTACAGCACAGATAGACACCAATATTAACCCATAATTCTATGACGTAGGATATGTCGTGTAGAAAAAGGCTAGAAAAGGGGGGCGGGGTAACATACAAGGAAGCATCCTAGCACCTTCTAATACACACTAATCGATTCCCCGTACCTTATAACATAGGAATAGACACTAATATCGGGTGTATTCTACAATATAGGTCGGCACGTGCGAAGCTAGAATATAGAATATAGAATATAGAATATAGGAGAATATAGAATATAGAATATAGAAGCAGGTGACCTTTTCTCGGTTGGCGGTCCCCTTTGAAGTGACGAAGCAGCTGACCTTTGCGGTCACTTTTGCGGTTTGCGGTTAGATAAAAAGGTCCACTTTTGCGGTTTGCGGTTATATAACCGGGGTTCCAAATCTGTACATTACTACTGGGAAAGTTCTATTTTTGAATCAGTTCATATTTTCTGAAAAAAATTTCTAAGTTCAAAAAAATTTATAAGTTCAGAAAAGTTAAGTTAAGTTAAGTTTTTAAGAAAATTCTTTAGTGGCAAGCTTCTGGAATTATGCCACTAAAGAGATTTTCTTAAATAACTGCAACTTTCTGAACAATACCCACGGGCTTTCAAACTTCCTCAGAGAAAATATGAACTGATTCCAAACGATTTGTACCATATATATATAATATATATATATATATATATATATATATATATATATAATATATATATATATATATCGCGATTTCTTTAATCTATCTAATAACCATATGCTCTTTGCTCTTATGCTACTATATATATATATAGGTATTATTCCAGTTTCAAATCACCTTTCGTGCGTTTGTCTGTATACACAAAGAGAGTCACTTTGTAAGGCGCCATTGAGTCACTTATATATTCTTGAGGTTATAATATATATATATATATATATATATATATATATATATATATATATATATATATATATATATATACTATACTATACTATATATACTATATACTGCCTATATATGTATATATATATATATATTGATATATTATTTGTGAATTGAATGGATCATAGGATACGTAATTTCAAAATTATTACCGATATATATATATATATATATATATATATATATATATATATATATATATATAATAATATATAATAATATATATATATATATACTAATATATATATATATATATATATATATATATAATATATATATATATATTTATATATATAATATAACATATACCTATATATATATATAATATAATATATATATATATATATATATATATATAATAACAATAATATACTGTAATATATAATAACATATTTATAGCCAGCAACCTTTGCCATATATATATGCTCTCATATATACCATAACCAATAATAATATATATATATGTATATATATATATATATATATATGCTCTTAATAATATATATATATATATTCTCTCAAGTTTGTCCATACGTTTGTGTTCCGAACCGACTCACCTTGAGTCGCGTGCGACTCAGGCACGTGACTCAGGCAAGCGAGTTGGTTTGGTGACACAGACAAACGAACAAAGGTGATTTGGAGGCACAGTTTTCCATATATTATATTATAATATATATATATATATATATATATATATATATATATATATATATATATATATATATATATATAAAAAATTATATATATATATATATATATATATCTATAACTATACTATATTTATATATATATATATATATATATATATATATATATATATATATAATGTATATATATATATATATATATATATATATATATATATATATATATATATAT
>JABUQX010027013.1:42500-52500 GCA_015478945.1 Trachelipus rathkii
CTGATGTTCGTTAAGTCAGGGCAGTATAATAAGAGATGCTCTGTCATCGTTAATTTCTGGGAGCCATCTTTGACAGTGGGAGGGAGGGTGTTTTAATAACTTTGAAATTATATTTTTGAAGGGAAAGATGGTATCTAGAGCGAAGACGGAACAGCATTAAGCGGGTTTGACGGCCCAAGGTTTGTTCTGTTGGGGATATTTCAGATGGACGTGCTTGAAGTTTTGCGTATGCGGAGATCGTTCTTAAAGTTAACTGAGTGTGCATTTATTTTATAATGGGATTGTCTGGAGGTAGGTGGGGAGCTTGTTGTATGTGCTAAAATAGTATAATGGTGATGTGATTTTTCTTTCTAGGTGCAAAGGATTGCTGTAATTTTTATGAAAGGGGTGATATATTGAGAGTGGTTTACTGTAAAATTGACCGTCTATCATAGTAAGATGAACTTTTAAAAGTAGAATTTTTATTTCAGTCAGCAGATGATGGATGACTGTGGAGGGAAGGCAGCCTATTATTTTCCAGAAAGCTTTATTTTGTTCGGTTTCAAATTTCTGAATATTGGATTGTGATATTATGGGTGCCCAGGCAGGTGATGCATAATTTAGGGAGGGGTGGAGATATTGTCTGTATACGATTGTAAGGGTCTCTTTATTCTGTCCAAAGTTTGTTCAACTTAGAATTTTCAGTGCATTTAGATTATATGTGGCTCTTGACGTGATATTGTTGATGTGGGGGAGGGTGAATGTCATATATGTATCAAACCTAGGATGGTGGGTTGTTTTTTGAAGGGGAGTCTATTTTTTTATGTTGGACTCTCTTCTATCTGAGTTGAGTAAGGTAATAGTGAATTTTTGATGTGATGCAGTCATAATGGTTGCTGCTTGCTACTGTTCCAGTTGGATTAATTATATATTGCTGGAGTTTTCTGCATGCTATGTTTATAGAAGGATTTTGTGCTGTGATTGATAGATCATCAGCATAACTATTAATTTTTATAGAAGGAGAAATGAGATGAGGGAGGTTGTGCATAAAAAGGCTAAAGAGTGCAGGTGAAAGAATGGCTCCCTGGGGGAATCAATTATATAATTTGTATGTGTGGGAAGATTAGTGTCCTTAGATGACTCTGGCTGTGCGACCGGATAGGAGATTGCAATTTTATTTGTCTTTGATAGTTTAAAATTATATCTATTGAAAAGGTGACGAGGCACGGTATCAAATGCTTTGATGATGTCTATTGCTACTAAGAGAGTACGTTGAGGTGGAGGTGGGGGGAGTTTGGCTAAAACCCGTGAGGTTGTGTTGGGTTAAATCGGTTAGGAGAGTTTCAATAGAGTGCTTTTGTCGAAAGGCATGTTGTGAATCTGATAGGGGAATAAGGGAAGAAATTCTGTTGAGGCTTAATTTTTCAAGTACTTTGGGTATTGTGGAGAGCAATGATATAAGTCTATTACGAAGCAAGGTTATTGAGTGGTTTGTTTAGTTTAAATATTGGTATTATATGTGCATGTTTCCATAAAGGTCGTAGAGTGTTGGTTTCGCATGCAACGTTAAATATCTGTGTTAGGACTGCGATCAATAGCATTGGTTGCTAAGTGTTTGAGGTGGATATTGGATATGTGGTCGAGGCCTAATGCTTGTGAGCCTTTAAGATTTCTAATAATGTTGAGAACTTCTATGGGAGGTATGATGAGTTGATTTTTTACCTTTAAACTGTTTAATTATTTATGTATTAATGGGGTTTGTGCGTTTGTGGGTAATTTTTGAATAGTATGACAGGAATATTGCATTGTTTTTGGTGCTAGGAATTTTATTGTTTCTTTTTTGTCTTTTCTGTTTGTATTGTTTTGTTTGTTTTGTCTTTTGCATCACTAATCATATATATATATAATATAAATATATATATAATACTATATAATATATATATATATATATCTTAATACTTATATATAGTATATATTATATAGTTATAATTTATAATATAATATATTATATATTATAATATATACTATATTATATATATAAGATTAATGAAGACTATATATAGTAAATATATATATAGGTGAAATTTCTTTTTTACCATAAATCAAGATATCTCAGAAAAAAAAAAACTTACAATAGTTTACAGGCAATACCTCCGTCCCTTTTTTTGTCGGAATCCTGTAAACATTATTTAGTTGCGATAATATGTAAAAAAAAAAAAAAGAAAAAAAAAAAAAAAAAAAAACATATTGTTAATAATTATAGTAATATGAGTAGAAAGCTATTTAGAGACTTTTTATACGTTACTCGTTAAATAAATAGACTTTCTCTAGTATCGTTTTATAGTTGGTTTTTTTAAAGCTAAAGAATACCCCAAGGTACTACCATACACGATGGCTGAGGAAGTCGGGAGTAGCTCCATAAATGCTCGGCCGCTGCTTCGGGAAACATACCGATGTAGGACTAATTGTCCCCGCTTGCCGGGGAGGGTTAAGTCGTCCGGACTGCCGCCGCTGTCTTTGGTATATTGGGTGGTCTCGCGGGGTTTGCCTCCTGAAGCTCTGCGCAGGTATAGTAGACAACTGTTAGAAAGCTATGTAAGTGAAATTGCTACGAGAATCCCTGCTAGATATATCGTCAATAGGATTACTTAAGTAAACTTTAATTCATAGACACTGAGTAGAGAGCTGGCTGAACTACTGGATCTTGATTTCCAGCGTCCCCTCCCTAAGAGAAAAATAACTTATAAGAAGACTAACGGGTATGGGAGCACCAGAGTATACAGAAACGTCCCCCCCGTGTTGCCCGCGTCGGCTCGAGCCGCTACATTGCGTGTAATACCTTTGCAATTATAATATATTTACAATATCCATATACTATATTTATATATATAATATATAGTATATACGTATAATATATATATATATACATATATACATATACTATATATATAATATATATATATATTATATATATATATATATATATATATCTATTTATAGTATATATTTGTATATAATATATGTAAGTATATTATATATATTACTATGTCCCCTGCTCTAAAAAAAAAAATAGCCAATATTTATTTTTTATTTTTTTATTATTTTTTTTTACATTTTCGCTAACTAAAATTTATCACAAGGAATTAGCAAAAATGTATGCAGTTTTAGCTGTAGCTATTGTAAGTTTTTGAATATATGTGTGTGTTTTGTTTTTTTTTTTTTTTTTTTGCATTTTCGATACAAATTTCATACGGACAATAGCCCCTAATGTATTCCTTTTTCTCTCTTTGCTATTGTAGTTTTTTGAGATATGGATAAAGTGGTTTTAAACAAAAATATTCCTACATACTATATTATATATATATATATACTTATAATATATTATAATACTATAATTAATTAATTTGGAGTATATGTATAAATTATATACTTTATATATATATATATATATATTATATAATATATTTAGCTAACGAATACCCCAATGGTATACCGAACCGGGCAGCGATGGGCAGGAGTCGGGTGCTCTCGGCCTCCGGGGAACTACGGGAGTAGGACTATTTCCCCCTTCCCGGGTAGGTCTCCGGATACTCCCGCTCTTGGTATAAATGGGTGTCGCGGGTTCCTCCGCCCCCCCCTTCTACCGCTAGCGGGTATGGAAAGTCTCCCCAGCCCTGTGGTTCGCGCGCGTCGGCTTCGAGCCCCTTCATTGCCGTGTAATACCTTTTACATAATATATTATATATATATATATACGTATAATTATATATAATATACTATATATAATAATTATATATATATATATATATAATAGTATATCTATATATATATACTATATTCTATTATAGTACTATGCTCCGCTAGCTCCTTAATAAAAAAATGCCAATATTTATTTTATTATTTTTTATTTATTTTATTACATTTTCTTAAATACAATTTTTACAAGGATTCCAAAAATCACTCTTCTTCGCTGTAGCTATTGTAAGTTTTTGCGACATATTGTGTGTGTGTTTTTTTTTTTTTTTTGCAATTTTTCCTATTAATATTTTACCAGGATTCCGACAATTGGTAATTCCTTTTCTCTGTAGGCTCTTGTAGTTTTTGGATATGGATGTGGTTTTAAACTAAATATCACCATAATAATATATATATAAATTATTAGTATATACTATATATATATATATATATATATATATATATTATAATATATACATAATATATATATTATCTATATATTATTACTATATATATATACCTATATATACCTATATAACACAGTATAGATATACTATAATATATATATATATATTATATATATATATATATATATATATACTAGGATTATATATATATATATATATATATATATATGATATATATAGTAACACAAAATTGCATATATTCCGCTTCTAAGGTGAGTACTGTAGATTAATATATTAAAATAAACATTAAAATATATCTAATGTTCATCTAATTTTGAATGTAGTTTATTTTGATGATTGATCAAAAATCAGGTAAATAATCTTTCCTATATGGCATATATTATCCATATACTAGTAATATTTTTGTATATACTATAATTAAAAATTTAAAGTATATCTGTATCTAAATATAAATATATAACTATATATATATATATATATATATATATAATATATAATATATCTTAATATATATATATATAATTACTATATAAATATATTATATATATATGGTCAGAGTTTTTAGAACAGGGCCTAGTTTAATAAACTTTTCGATATCAAATTTTAATAAACAATGGAGAAAAAAAAAATTTAAAAAAATTAAAAAAATTCTTAACTTTTTAATTAACTTTTTAAAAGATACATTCCAATTTATTATCTTTATATTGGTAAGAACTACAAATGGCTACCCTAAAACAAATGACATTTTTGTAATCAGTGACGAATTTTAGTTTAGAAAATGTAACAAAAAACTAGAAAAGGTTTAAAATAAGATTTTCAAATTTTTAATAATGTAAATAAAGTTGTACGATAAGAGCGGCAACATTAGTATTTTCGTTGCAAATTAAATTAGTATTAATGTCCCGTTTGAAACATAACGATGTTGTTAAATGATTTAATGTCAATAATACGAAATAACCATGAATTATTGGGTTTTCTACAATACAGCGGTTTAGTTCAAAGTGAAAGGAATTGTAAGAAATGTAAAAAAAAAAAAGTGTAATATATAGAAAGTATGGTAATTTTTTTTCAATGTAATAGAAAGAAATGCAACACAAGGTGCTTTACTGTTGCCAGAAATTCATTTTTATCATGCTCTCGTTTGCGCATAGAAATTGTATTGCAAGTGATATATATGTATTTAATTGACATAACAGCAACACAAACGAAGTTTATGCTTGGATTATCATCTAAAACGATAACGGATTGGCATAATTACTGTAGAGAGGTTTGTGAAACATTGGGGATGACTAGCAGCGAGAAAATAGGAGGTGAAAATAAAATAGTGGAAATAGATGAAAGCGTATTTGGCAAACTGAAATACAATAAAGGAAAGTTTGTAAAATCGAGATTGGTGAAATTCAAGTAAATATGTCTTAGTTCCCGTAATTAATCGTAACTATGAAACAATTTTAAAAGTTACTGAAACATACGTCAAACCAAAATCCACAATAATTACTGATAAATGGAAAGCATATAATTGTCTAAAAAAAAATTTATACAATCACCTCGCTGTAAATCATTCAATAACTTTAATTAACAGTAAAAGCGGTGCGCATACCAACACCATAGGAGTAGAGATGGTCAAGGTGAGCATGAATATATAAATATAATACTATATTATATATCTATATTATAGTATATCGTATATATATATATATATATATATATTATATTTATATATATATATATATATATATATATATATATATATATATATTATATATATATATATACTATATATATTATATAGGTTATTCCCCTTGATCTTACTCGGAAAAAAAATTTTGAAGGTAAATAAAGGGAGAAAAAATAATATCCCTTTTAAGGTTTTCTGATATATACAATAAAAAAAACCAACATTAAAAATGTAGTTTCAATATTTTCATATGTTAAATAATAATATATGGTTATAATATATATATTATATATATATATATATATATTTATACTATATGATATATACTATATATATAATATATATAGCTATAACCAAAATAAATTTGTTATTATGTGACTTAATATTTTATATTTTATTTATTTATGTTTAATATATTATATATATATATATAAATATATATAGTATAATATCATATCAAAAAGTAAAAAATGCAAAGGGATATAAGATACATGGTTGAATTCTGGTAAAATTTTACCGAGGAAACTGTTAAAAAAAAAATTAAAAAATAATAATAATTAATGGAATAATAATATAATATCTTCGAAAACTTACAATAGCTACACGTAAAAGCATACTTTAGGAATCCGTGAACGGTTTTGGATAGGAAAATTTCAAAGAAAATAAAAAAAAATTAGTTTCTTAGAAAAGAAAAATCTTTTAAGAGGGGGACTTTGTATATAATAGATCAACATTTTGATTTTATAATATATTATATGATATGATATATATATATATCATATATATATATATATACGTATACTTATAATATATATATATATATTATTTGTAAAGGTTTTATACGGCAATGTAGGGCTGTAGGCCGACGGGGAACACAGGGGGGGACGTTCCATACCCCGCGTAGGGGAGGGGCGAGACCCCCCGCGCGACACGGCCAAATAGCCAAGAAGTCGGAGGTCCGGAGACTGCCTCGCGAGGGGGGAATAATTAGTCATAGCCAGTAGTTCCCGTAACGGCCTGAGAGACCGACTCCTGCATCGTGCGGTTATACCCTTCGGGGTATTCGTTAGCTATTAAAAAAACAAAAACATAATTTACTAGAAAGTCTATTTACTTTAACGAGTAACGTAAAAAATTCTGCTAAATAGGCTTTTCTACTCATATTACAAATAATTATTCAACTAATAATTTTTTTTTTTTTTTTTTTAAGCAAATCGCGACCATTTGGCATTAGCTTCCAGATTTGATATTTTTGGCATCTTATTGGCATCTAAAATAGTATTGTTATTTTATTTTTTTTTGTAGCGCACTAATTATATTTGACATATCTCAATAATAATTCTCCTGTTTTATTAATATTGGCATTCTGGAGTAAAATCTATCAAATATATTCGTTTCCTGTTATTTTAAAAAATATCGTCAGGCTTCATCTACGGTTAAGCTACGCCACGGTTAATCGCCGCTTAGGCTAACAGCCTAACTAACAAGTAAGGCACAGTCAATCAAATTAATAAAAAGTTTAAACGGCGAACGAATAATTTTATTTGGCCGTGGGTTTAAATCATGCGACAAGTGATACTTGTCAATGGAGACTTAGAGTAATACTTGTCAATGGAGACTGGTAGAGTAATTTTTTCTACTACTAAAATAATAATTCGGATTAATATTTCCAAGCATTTTTTTTCTGGAGTAAGATCACGCGGGGATAGCCTATATAATAACTTGATTGTTATATGACCAGGTATTACTACATATTATGGATTATACTATATATATATATAATGATAATATATATAATATAAGTAGAGTATATTTTTTCTACTACCTAAATAACTATATTATATATAAATGATATATATATTAATATAGGTATCATATATATAATATTCTGCGTCCTGTTAGGACTTTCGCCTGTGCAGTTTGGGGCAGCATCCTTCTTCCATTGCCTGCTGAAACTGCTTTTGAATACCTGAGTCTTCTAGAAATAACGTATTTCTCGGGCGCATAATGGTTTTTCGAATGGCTAGTCTTAAGTTTTATACTCATGTAGGGTTTAGCACCCTTTCAATGAACTAGCATTCTTCATTGGTCTCTAAATCGTTGCTCTCTCAGAGCTCTCCTGAAAGATCGTTCAGCGGTAATGGTTGTTTATCACCTCAGTTCAGCTATCCTTACATTAATAAGAAAAACATGTATTCTAGCAAAACATGTCTTATTTCTGTAAATCTTACTCTGTGTATCTTACTAACACTGTTTCCTCTATGGGTAAGAATACTCTTATTAAAATATTAATCCATTATTAGACATGCTTTTTTCATAGATTTCGACAATATTCTGATTCCCTCTAACTTGTTTCAAGTCTTCACCTAAGATCACATATCACCGGGTACTATGGATCCTGTCTTTTATGGCAGTAATATCTTCTTCTTGTTTTAAAAGAGTTTCCTTTTGGGTTGACATCAGCAGTCTTCAACCAACTCTATCTACTGAGTTTGCCTAAATACTAAGATATTTCTTAATTGCTGGAATTGTATGTATATACATCCACCCTTTTTCAAAAAAGGCAACAACTCTAACTTCTGAATTGCTTTTCTAAACTTATTCATTTCCACACAAATGACTCGACTCTGTAATCCTCTTTTCATTTCAACTCTCTCAGGATTTTTGTCTTTCGAATTTGTATTTCCAATTCTAGTTTCTATGATCCCGACAGGTTTTCTCAGTGGAATCATTTTAAATTTCTGATAATTAATTCCTTAAAATCACAGTTAATCTCCTGAAAAAAATCCATTAGCCTTCGCATATGTATCTTTATAAGTTATACGAGAAATTTTTATTTCCTCAGATCTACACCAGCAAAACAGAGTCTTATCCACTCATGTGTGCTAGTCAAGTGCTTTACCCATATCTAAGGAGGGATCTAGTTTAACTTATATTATGAACAGAACGAAGTTTAAGGCTAAAAAGTTTTATTAACTCACCCTTGCGCATCAATGACTGTCACCTGATAGTGTCTCTTTCCCATTTCAGTACATCCAAGGACAGAGGCTCAAGAGAACTGACAACTCACATTCCTCCACTTTATAGCATCATCAAAACACAAGGGGAGCAACATCATTTCAAAATTTTTGGATGGAAATCAACAACCTCATGCTATCTTGATGTGGTACATCCTTCTTTCATCAATTTCTGTACTATGAATTCCCCCTCCCCTACTTTCATTTATCATTCTGATAGATTTTAATATAATTCTTTCTAAAATAATCTTTCTCACTTAAACGTTTGCACTCAATTGATCGAAGAGTTTCCGTAAAGGGGCTAAATCCTTTTGAGGATATATATATATATATATATATATATATATATATATATATATATATTATATATATATATATATATTTAATATATATATATATATATATATATATATATATATATATATATATATCATGGACGAATCCTTATTGCTTGCTTAGCATATGGCGCATGTTCAAGGGGATAATAATTAATAAAATAATATTTATTGTCGGTATACTGTGATTTGAGAATAAAGATGTCGATAATAATTCTTTATCTAACGCTTCTATTAACAGTAAATTCAAATTTATATTTAATTTGCATTCTCGAGCAGCCAAAGTGAATAAAAATTTCGCTAGTCAGTACGATGCTTGCGGTAACTCAAGCGCCTGCCTTAAAGTAATAAACAGGTGCTCGCGCATGAAATTCTCCATGGCGAAAACATCATGAAGCTTTGGGAAAGTTAACAGCGAGAAAATACAAGAGCGAGGGAGAAACGCATTTCGGAGTCTATCTTTATCCCTTTCGTTCCCCATGTGGATTTCAAAACACAAATCTTAAATTTAAATTTTCGACCTTGATCTCTGATGCATAAGGACTGTTTTTGTAAATAACTCGAAAAAGATAGTATAAACGCGATTGTATTTACTCATACACGTAAAATAAAATTTTCTTTATTCTCCTGTCTTTGATGAAAGGAAGGGGGGGGGGATGTGTGTCTTTTTTTCGTCTGATGAGAACGCCTCGCTAATTTTTCCCATAGGTTTTATTTAATTTTACTTATTCATTTTTTATCCTAAGTAAGTTTTCTTTAAAAAAAAAAAGCATATATTTTGACTATAATTTTATATGTTATAAATAAATAGTTTGCAAGAAATTAAAT
>JABUQX010027013.1:57500-99764 GCA_015478945.1 Trachelipus rathkii
TGATATTTTAGATATGCAAGTATTAAAAGTGAGATTATTAATATCAAATAAATAGATATTATGGTAATAAATAATAAAATATTGACAGTAATAAAATGTTAGGTGTTGTAGCTTTAAGTAAATTATAATTTCAATTTTGCCAATTTAAAAGAATACTTCAGAGAAGAAAAATTACATTATTTACATTAGTCCAATATTTTACACAACTACATTATAGCAATTAATTTATAATAACATAAAATAATTTCCCTAGTTTCTGAATGAGTGCTACTATTATAACACAGTGTCTGTGTTTCTTGTGAAACCAAAGAAACTAGAATTAATAGAGTGTCGATGGTATTGTTATAAAAATGATAATAATAAACAATAACCATACATATGAAAATAAAGATAATTAATAATAATAAATAATAATAATAATTTAGAAATCATCAATAAATAATATATATAGATGAGATATAATTAATAATATATAAAAAATTCCAAATGGTAATAATAATTAATGGAAAAAACTATATTATATTGCCGTTAAGTTATCATTAAATACATTTTGAGTTGCTTTCGGTCTAAGAATAATTGAACAATATCTGAGTATTAATAATAATAAATTTATGACAATAATTTATTTTTATAATAATAAATAATAATAATAATAAGTTTGTAAATTTAATTTTTAATAAATAAAATAATAATAATAATTAATAATATCAAATAATCATATATAATACATAAATAAATAATATATATAATAGTATTTCCACATACATTCTCTATATATAGCTTTTGAGTGTTACTTCGTATCAAAACTGGAGCAAACTAAGTAATAATATTAGACCTTATTTAATATAGCTTTTTTTGAAGTTTACTTGTAAATGATAAAGAGAATTTTCATTTTTTAATCTTGAGGGTAAATTCGTTATAGACTTTACACACTTTATTAACATAACTACTTGCTTCTCTAGCATTTTGCTATTTATCTTAAGCCTATTAGAAAGAAGTGAAGATTTATGGTGAGGCTCTCACTTTTCTTAGGATTTATCTCTTCTATAATGGAAATTATTATTTATGCAAAGTTAGATGTAGGAATACATGCCTTATTCGTAGTATCTGCTGGCTGCTTACTTTAAACTACAGCACAAAGTTGCCAGAAGCTTTAATATTTTAGTTTTATAAAATAAAGTGCTGATATGCTCATCGAATTAATTAGTGGGGCTTAACAGTCGGTTGAAGCGTTTTTTGCATCAAAATAACAGAATTAATAGCTGATTGCTAGCTTGATGTATATAGACTGGAAGACACATATAAAGATAACTGAGGCCAATAATTCTGGTTCTTCAATAATATATAAAAAAATGAAATTTTTCCAATTTGACTAGTATATACATATATTCCGCTAGTTTGCTCACTAGCTGGTTATATGTTCTTTGAATGTCATTTTTCCATCTAACGTTACCCCAAGTATTTTAGCATTTGCTGCCCTCTTTCAAGTCAACTCCTTTAACTTTTATGTTGAAATTATCAGCTTATAAGTTTATTGCTACATTATGATTTGTTATGAGCGTTTTTTCAAGTTGGTAGTGATAAACATTTTATTTTAGTATCTATCAATGTTGTTGATCTCTTTAGTTTACCGACGTCTCCTGCTAGTTTAGTGATAGTTTTAGCCGCGATTTTTATCCTTTATTATATTGAAAACAATATCATCACAGAAATAAATCTTATGAAAGACGTGTAATTTATAACTACTATCAGATAGATAACATACAAAGAAATATTCAATAATAATAGATAATAATAATTAATAATAATAATCATATAATAAATAATATCAATAAATAATTAATAAATAATAATAATCAATAATAATAATATAATAATAATAGCATTAATAATGATTCAGTGATGCAGCAGATGTATCTTTTTCGCAATCTCGCGTGGATTGACGGATGTATGTGATTTATATTATAAATATAATATATATATTAAACATCATATAACTATATTATATATATATATATAAAGTACTAATTATAATAATTTTATTACCAGATTAATTTACTTATATCTATAATATATATATTATTTAAGGATATATATATTATATATATATAATAATAAAATATATATTAATATATATATATATATAAATATATATCTTATAATATATACTTAGCTCGATTATACGTATTTATTATAGATATTAACTATAATAATATAATATATATATTTAATTATAATAATATTAATTAATTCAAAATAATAATTATTTTATACACATACATCAATAAAATACATGCCTAAGAATACGCGTAATTTAATTTCATAGTCAAAAGGCTAAAATAAACGCCTAGTGTTTACTCAGTGCACTTCGTTGCTTTCCTTTCAAAAAACGGTGTATAACAGAAAAAATAACGATAAATGGAACATACTTTTTCAGAGTATACGCGAGGTAACCGTCCAACGGACACTTTTTCTTTCGAAGATAACGATGACCACCTCTTGTATATAATATAGATATAGATATATAATATATATATTATACTATATATATATATATATATATATAATATATAATACACGGAGGACATATAAATACATTGTATATAATATATTTATAATTAATATAATAGTATATACGGGGATTTTAATCATTTCCGTTATATAACATTATATATACACATTACCACACCAAATTAAGATACTCACCTATAATACTTCATGAGTTATATACCTTGCTATTCTATATTTTTTAGTTCCTCACATAGCCAGTTGCTATTCTACTCAAATAATAGTTATATATTCATACTGTATCCCTATACTCATACATAAATAATTATAAACCATATATATATAGTGATAATAATCAGTATTATATAAAGCCTATAAAGCGTATATATATAATATACTAAACACTCGTTAAAACCTAGATTTATATTCTATATATATATAACCAAATAACAATAAGAATATAGTTATATATATTCCAATCTTTGAAATAATAATGCATAAAATATACATAAAAGGTAATGTATTTATATAAAAATAATTTTCACTCAAAATATACCTATGCAAACGTAGATTCTTCAATATTTGGAAAAAGAAAGTAAATGGCGACTATTATCTTTTTATCACGATACGCGAAGGATTTATGGGACTAGCCATTATTAAAATTCGTATTCTTTCCATGCCATAAATAATAACTCTCTAAGATAATCAAATTAAGATTATATACTCACCATACCATATATCACATAATTCTAATATACAAGATAAATATATATATTAAAAATTATTAAGATTACAATATACTTATATATATATTATTTGCCAAAAAACATCACTTTAGTTAATCCAATAATCAAAATCTAAAAAGATAATTTATTGAATAAAATGCTTGATAATAACCATAAAATAATAATAAATCACTCACAATCTATCGAAAACATCCGAAAAACATATTTATAATCCTATAATACCGTACCTATTTATTTGTATGAAAAGCTTGTTTTACATTTAATATATTTACGCATAAATATCACTTAATTTTTATAATGATCACACCTATATCCAATTGTGAACTAAAAAAATTTATAATATGTGTACCTATTATTTTTTTAAAATTAAAGAAAGAGTAATTTATAGATAAGTTTTTAAAGCTTTTTTTAATATAATAATTCTAAACTATTCGTACTTCTTGTAGCGATTATATTCAACATAATATCTATTATATTTATTATAAGGTTCAATTCCCACTTAGAATAAAGTTATAATAATTACAAATACAATAATATCACAATATATTCTCAACGACACAATCTCACCCCAAGAAAACCAAGTGAGTCCGATATCACAAAACAAAATTCATCTTCACACCTTATCAACAACAAAGACACAGCAACACAATAACAATATCTTTGCGTATCTATATAATACGGGAAGCGCAAGGAACGTCATACCTACAGATCTAATGTTTTCAATCTATTAGATTATATAAACAAGAATAAGCCCCGCACCGCTTTATAAGTTTGAATAGTGGAAACCAAAATAATGGTTAAATAACACCCGTCAATATTCGCTCGCAGCGCTCGCCGGTTGCAAAAAAAGAATAAATTGTGGCTTCTAAGAATCAGTCATGGTTCTTTTAGAGCGAAAAGGAAATTATAATAAAAAATTTTAATATATAAAGTTAATTAAATTATATCTAATTTATTTATATGAGTTGTTTTCTTTTAATTATTTGCAAGTTATAGACTGCAAAATAGGCGTTCCCTCTTTTTCCTTTTTAAGAGGATATTTAATATAAATTTTATATAAATTTAGATTATACTTTTAACAATTTTAATTTCAATTATTTGAAAACTAAAAAAAAAATATATGGAGGTAGGAGCATACCTACCCGGCAGCTACTTATATATTACGCCTTCTTGAGTTTTTATATTTATATTATTACTATATATATTAGTATAGAGAGTGTAAAAAATATTACATAAATTATATTATTAGACCAAATCCAAGATAGATGAGAGTATCGATTGTGAAAACATCCAGCATTAGTTACTCTATATTAATAAATATAGCGTACATTATTAAATAATATAGTATCTATCTATACTTATATTTAATATAACCTAAACTGGAAATGAAAGGTAACTGAAATAATGAATAATTATCTTTTAAAACTAATATACGTAATATATCCTGTAGTTTTAATTTCACAATACGTTTCTTTTTTATCAAAGTATAGACCCTCTTTAATTTATCACGTGTGGGAATATACGATGTAAGAAGGTATTCGTGAAGTGATATTAGCTATTAGGAGTTTTGTTTTGGTTATATTAAATGTTTTGTAGTATATTTAGAATAGGGAATTGATTCATACTGGATAGTAGGTATTTTTTCACTGTAATGTCTATTATATTATTAAACTTTAGTGATAATTTTTTTTGTTTTGGGTTAGAACATAATGTTTTTTTTCTTAGTTCAATCAGAATATTTGACGCTCTATGTGAGTATATCTATTTATTTGTACGAATTAAACATCTGATCGTTTTCTACCAGCTTTTATTATCGTAATTAGCTATTTTTTGTTTTAACTTAAGATGCATTGCTCCAAAGTGATATTTTAAGTTTCTAGTAAAACATTGGTTTTGATTTTGTATAGGAACTGGTTGTAGAAGATTTCATGCATTGACAGTGTAGATATGTAATGTTAAAAAACATATACTGTACATTTAACTGGTGACATTGTCAGCTCGAAGAATTTTGGTACTTTTGAAAATTATCACGATTCACCGGAGAGTCATAATGTTTTGTTCAGATAATAAAGTGTGTAATCTACTCATCAACTATAAACTGAGTTTGTTGAGTTCCATTGTAATGAATAGTAATAATGTTTATAAAAAAGATGTTATAACGTATCTTTAGAAACTATTGGTTGTGTGTTTGAACTCATCCAACGCGTCATGCATGATTAAGCCAGCTGGTAAAGATGGGCGAGAGTGCCCACCCTGAAGTAAGATATGCTTACGTTCTACGACTGATACGTCTGTGCCGTCGATAGCTGTCTAGCTTCTGCAAGAAATGGTAAATAACTGGCATATTTCTACCTTGGATCAATACAAAAATAAATCTAATCTCTATGCCCTATATTTCACAAACATCAACTGTGTCCCGATATGATAGTAACTGAAAGGGAAAAGGAAATAAAATAAACGTCGCCAAATAGCACCACTGCCCTACTGTCCCAGAATATTCCTTGGACTTATATACGATAACTATTATATATAATAATAGTTATTCAATATAATATATATATAATTATTAATATAATATTAAAATTATATTAAATATAATTATAATATAGTATATAAATAATATATATAATATAATTTTATATATTAATATATAATATATATATAATGTATTATAAATTAATATATATATATATTTAATAAATCATATATAATTAATATATATATATATATATTATATTAATATATAATTTAATGGCCCAAACTTATAAATATGGAAAGTAATCACTACTGAGTCATTACACAGTTTGGAGCAGACTCTAGACTTATGCATCTCCCGAAAGGCTAAGCGCATAGGGGCCACCAGAGGGCGAGATTGAAGACATACGCAATTTAGCTTTGCGAGTAATTGAAGCAGGTCCTGCGGGCTCACAGAAGATGTTTTTCTCTGATTTGAAAACAAAGTAATAACTAGGTAACTATTAAGAACTGTCTTTGAACAATACTGAGCATGTTCTACTTTTTTTAAATTTGATTATTCTTATACTCTTAACCCTAATGTCCGAATTCGGAAATACGGGAAATGAGGTTGATAAACTTAATAATAACTATATTAGTTGGAATTAGATTCATGACTGAATATATATACTATTTATATATTATGAATAAATATTAAATAGTTTTTTTAGTGACTAACAGGGTTCTAGATGTACTATATAGACTGGATCGGTAGACTCAATTAGAACGGAGTAGCATAGTAGGGTATACGTTTAATAATTACTAATATATCATACTGATATAACCACTCATACGCTTTCACCTCTGGGAGATCTATTAAGATATTTCGAATACTTTTGTTCACATTCTAACCGACTTCGACAGTAAGTTTTAGCGCATAATTAATTATCAGTTATCTATTTTGACAAGAGTTAAAATTGGCTTAACACCACGGCATATCTCTCACATACCCTCTCGAAGTGGAGGGTGAGCGGGGAAAAGCTTTCCGTTACCCTGCTATACAGTTAACTCCCCACGATATCGACTTTGCTCTGCGGAGGGAAGCTGAATTCCACTCTCGTTGCGCGAGTACTGTACCTCTGAATCTTGCAACTTTCTTTTTCTGAGTTCTGCAACCTTGTGTGTATACTCATTTGCTGTTCCGATGACGCTTCTGTTCATATCTCAGTTTTCATAATGTTATTTTTTAATTATACCTTATCGTTCCAAAGAAAAATTAATGTTCGGTCTTGTATTGTGATTCATAGCTTCACCTTATATCATATTCTGAAAGTTACCAGCGTATCATCCTTGATAATTCATTTATACTTACCGTCATTGCGTTATGAGTTAGGTTATTTAACTTTGGAACCTCTTCTGTTTTACAGGACTCCGTCAGTTTGTTCCTTGATATAGATTTTTCCTTCGATATGTTATATTTTATATTTAATAAAAAAATTTACTAGATATTTTATGAATCCTAAACATATACAATTTAACACTCTCATGTTTTTTTTGCAGGTATTTCACACATGACGATGAAATTTTTTCACAATAGCGCTAGTATTTCAGCGACGCTTTTTAATGCGTTTTACCTACAGTTTCTTACTCATGGTTGATCTTTCTATTCTATTTTTTTGTGGTTTTTTCTTGTATAAAACTGATATAAGCGAAATCCCGAGGGTAATACCCTCTCAACTTTGATAGGCTCAGAGTTTCCAGGAGGTCTTCTCTGGCCCTCCGGGGGAACATATAACAGGGGTAGGACTATATTTTCCCCCCCCTTCACGGGTAGAGGGTCTCTGAGAGCCCTCCGCTCTTTTGGTATTATGTGTACTTGTCCGCTGAGGGCTTATTCCTCCGCCCCTACCCTACGGGGTATGTGGACTTCGTCCCCCCCTATGTCCCCCCGTGTCGGCTCGAGCCACCTATATTTTATATATTTTATTTTTTTATGCATAAATTTTTTTTATTTTATATATATAATTCATATAATTTTTATTATTATTTTATAGATTATATTTATTAGTTTATTATTTTAAATAAGTTTTTAATATCCCCCTGATGTAAAAATCGAAATAAGTAAATTATAAAAGTATAATCCATTTTCACAGAAAAAATACAAGAGATTACATGAGAATACATTTATTTCGAAAATCTTTTTTCCCAAGATATGTACTATCGAGATATATTTCATATTGTAATATATATAATATACATATAAAAGAATATACCTATAAATAATATATCCGATAATAATAACATAATAATTAATATAGTAATATTTATATATAGTAAATGTGTATTAAATCTAATTACTATATAAGATATAATTATATATATATATAATATATTTATAATAAATTATATACTATAATAGATATTAATTTTAATAATAATGATTAATAATAGTTTTTTTTTTATTTTTTTTTTTTTTTTTTTATATTTTTTTTTTATTTTTTTTTTTAATTTTTTTTTTCCTTTAACATTTTGTTTTTTTTTAGTATTTTTTTATACCATATTATTTATATATAATTAAGCTTATACGCTGATTCACCAAAAATATGTATATGGTATATATGTAGTTTTAGATTAAAAATCTTTTTAATTATTTTTTTATGAAAAAAATGGGTAAAAATTAAATTTTTATTTTTGATAAATAAATTATATTTAATAATAAAATAATATATAAACATAATGCATCGAATAGTTAAATATTGAATATCTTGGTGCGCTGATGTTTATGGTTACGGGAATGAAAAATAGGATTTGGAGTGTATCAGGTGACGATAGATAGCACTTCTTAAAGATTCAAAGGAGAAAAATTAAAAAACTTTGTCGAATAGAAAAGTTAGTGCGGGATAAAAATAGATAAACCTCAGGACCGAAATTGTCATATTTCATATACTCTATGATTGAAGATTCCAAGGATTTTTCTTATTGGTATTTAAAGGAAATAAAAGATAATCAATATTATTAAAAGTATAGCAAAACTTGAAAAAGAGGTTATTCACAAGAAAAGACCGATACAATTTTTATAGTTAGAAAACCTTGTTGTATAGCTCATACTTAATAAATAAGAATGATAATTAAGAAGATGTTTTATATGTGAAAGGTTACATGAATATAAATGCAAGATATAGGAGAGTAATTGGAGAAACGCATAGTGATGTCAACATTATTATATTTACATCTACTGCATTTATGAGCTGTGTTTAAATTCGGAAAGTGAGTATTTTTTACCAAGAGTATAAAAATAAGTTTATATTAAGGTAAAACTATTATATGAGAAAAAATTTTTAAACATTATATTTAAATTAATATCGACACCAGTGTTTTTATATGCTATTTAATAGGCTTTCTACACTTCCCTTTTAGATAGTGGCTGTATATTTTAAAAGGAAATGAATTGCAACAGACTGAAAAGCATTCCATGCTGATTTTTCTTTCTCTTGCAATATAGAGTCAAAACATCATTTTGGAAATATTAGAAATTTTCCACAGAGTTACTGGAAAATTGAAAGTATTCTGTCCACAATCCTGACTGAGTTCTTCATGCACTCACTATGTTTAGTGTGTATGAATAGTACAAAAATCGTTTTTGATCCAAGAAGAGGAAGATTTTGAACTGTTGTGAGTAAAATTTTCTTGAGTAAAATTTTCTTAAGTGAGAAAATTTTCTTACTCGACTATCAAAATCACAAATGAAAAGAGTAAAACTCCTCAAAGCCATTCTGCGGACCACATAAAAGAGAAACAATTTGCAAATCTCCATATATCTACCACTGATACTTTTTATAATTTACACATTATAATTTTTTTAATGTTGTCGTAAGTTTCTTTCATTCTAAACCAGTAGGTAATATACCTACTAGAAACAGTGGTGTTACATTGCCGATGTTTATTAGAAATATGTCAGATTTATATTTGTCAAGTAGATGAGTAATCTCCACTTTTCTGGATTGAGATTATCGCAAGAAATTAGATTATATTTGCGATAGCTAAACATTAAAATCTTAACACTAATTGCTACAAAATTCCACTACTGAATTCTAGAGGTTATTAAATCTGCCTTATTTTCGGGTAGTTCTAGACTACTAATTAGATCTTTCAACACTCCATGTGTTATAAGATGTAGTCTTGTAAAGAATATGGCATATACTCTATATATTGTGTTGATGCATGCCTTTCAGCATCCCAAGTGTTAACTTCATACTTAAAATTAAGGGAATATGATTCAGGAGCATTTGGAATAAATAGGAAAATCCTCTTAAGATACAGTTGAATAAAACTGAGGAAATACTTTGACACCAGTATTATTATTATTATTATTATTATTATTATTATTATTATTATTATTATTATTATTATTATTATTATTATTATCTTATTATTTTTATTATTATTATTATTATTATTATTATTATTATTAATATTATTATTAATTTTAATTTTAATTTTAATTTTAATTTTAATTTTAATTTTAATTTTAATTTTAATTTTAATTTTAATTTTAATTTTAATATAATATCAGTATTAAATTTATTAAATGAGTATAATGTAAACATATTGTAATATTTATATTATATTATTATTATTAATTTTAAGTTTTATATTTATATTTTTATGTAATTTATATTTATATTCTTTTATTTTTTATATTTTCATTTTTACTTTATTTATTTATTTATTTATTTATTATTATATTATTATTATATTATTATTTTTTATTATATTTTATTATTATATTAGTTATTTATTTTATTATTTTATTATATTTTATTTATTTATTATTTTATTTATTATATATATATTATTTCTTTATTTATTATAATTAATTTATTTTATATTAATTAGGGTTCTAATTACGAATTAATTTTATACATTTTTCCAGAGTTAATTAATTAAATCTTTTTGGTGTTTAGACAGCCTTTTTCGTTCAAACTTGTCGGTATATGAAGCTAATTTTTTGAGCTTATTTTCGACTTCATTAATTATTATTTCTTTTGACGAACTCAAAATATTTAAAGTTTATAAATTCCTTTCAAGGATTTTTAAATTTACCTTAAAATCTTTGTTATTTTGTATATATAATATATATTATATATATATAATATATTATTATATATAATTATATATATTGATTATATTATTATTTTATATATTGATATTATTATAATTATATATATATATTATGATGTAAATATATATATATATATTATATATATAACTATCTATACTAAAATATATATATTATTATAAATACTTAATAATATATATATTATATATATGAGAGAGAGAGAGAGAGAGAGAGAGAGAAGAGGAATCTTGTAACAAACCTGTGTTGGATACCGTTTTATTAAAAAAAATTTTTTGATTTAATCGTCTTTATTTTTTTTTTTTTTTTTTTTTGTTATTTTTTTTTTGAGTTGTTTTCTTTTCCAAATAGGAAATTATTTGCTTATATATATTATATATATATATAAATATATATAATATATATATATAGTATATAATATATATATTATATATAGTATATATATATAATTAATATAATCAGTATATATAATATATATAATAATAGTGAGAGAGATGCGTAATCAGTTGTTGTATACAACAATTTATCGCGTTTTTTTTTTTATAACTTTATTTCTGGCCGAATTTTGAGAATAAAGACTCGCCAAGCATCTAAATCGACAAAAATTTAAAATTAAATAAATTGGCTCAATAGATAATAAAAAGTTTTAATCAAGATCTTTTTATAAAAAACAAATCATTTTGATAATGTATCATACACAAAAAGACAGATATGTACCAACCATTCTAAATCTGCTTTAAAACTGAAAAAAGCGTGTTTTTGGCAATACAAATTAGATAAATAAAAATAAAAAACAATAATTTATTTATCTCTCTCTCTCTTTTAATTAATTATATATATTATATTATATATTATATATATATATTATATTTATGTAGTACATATATATATATAAATCTCACATGTAATATTTGTATCCTACAATAAATTTCAAATTATGCTCTGGTCTTTGTAAATTATGAATCCAGTATAAGATATTGTTAATGACTATATATATATTTATCATATCTCTATTAAAGAGATAGAGAAATATAGTTATTTGTAGCTCTAGATGGTGAGAGAGGCGAAGAGAATTAGCCCGTATTGATTACTTGTATAGAGAGAATTACAAATTATTTATAAAAACTTACCTTAAGATTGAAGAGTGAGCAATGTTACATCGTTCCCATATAAGTAAGACAGTTATCCGATAATAATATAGACGTGATACGCGCTATATAGCAAGTTGAAAGAAGTTGGCTAGATTAGAAGACAGATTGTTCAGTTAGAATGATAACCATTAGGAAGCTCTCGATTTACGCATTATCTTATTGTATAGAAAATAAGACACCCGCTCTCCTGACACGTCGAGAAGTATCCCATGTGCGAACGTTTTAGAAGTTAATAAAACTAGCGAATGAATAATACTTTTAAGTGGGGATAGTAATTATATGGATAAGAATCTTATATTTCTTATCCTACTCTCAATGGTGACATCTATTAGGTTACTTCTAGCGCTTTTAGTATAAATATATAAGTATAATGAGGACCAGAGAACGCTAATACTACTGATATACGAACCATTAGGATTTCAATTGAGAAAGAAATATGTTAGTTTAGTAAAGAATGTAATGAGGAAAAAAAGATTTAGCGTGTGAAGTAAAGTAAATGATCTAGGCTGACTCATCACATTAACGAATGTGTACATTTCCCTCCCCTTATCTTGTTAATCTTTATACATCCAGCATTATTCCTTACTGAGGAGCCATAATTAGCTTTCATCTGCAAAACTTACGTTAATTTAAATTTGATTGAGATTTGGTCTAAATATTTATATTTAACAGTATGAGAACAGCCACTTTGACCTTAAGAAATCGTTAGGACACAAATATTATAACTGTTCTTCACTCATTTCCATTAAAAATACTTTTTATTCTAATTTTTTAATAATGTATAATTATTATTATTATTGTTTTACTAAAAATTTCAATTATTATAAATATTATTATTATTTATTTATTCATTAATTAATGAGACTTAAGTAATCAAAAATTTTTGAATCGTTAAATTTTGAATCGTTAAATTGAATAGAATTGGTATTCTACTTATAATATATATATATTATATAAATTATATTATGAATAATACTCTTATAATATCTCTTTATGCTGAATTAAATTATTATTATCAAGTATTAATATATATAATATTTATAATATACTTTATTATAAGTATCTTATACTGTTGGAATAATATAATTTCGAGACTACATATAAATGACACAGATATTATCCGTAAAATCCTAATGTATAGAACACCCTAATTGCTCATCATGAGATATATATATATATATAAGAGAGAGAGTGAGAGAGATATAAGAAGCGAGAAATATTTTTTATGATTAATAGTGTTTTCAAAATAACTTATCACCATTTCTATAATCGTAATACTCAAGGCATCAGCTATCCTCTTTCTCATCGCCACATCACATCTTTGAAAAAATATGATAATTTTTGATTACTTATGATAGGCTAAGGTTAGTATAATTTATAAGCTCACATTCAATGTAGATAGGTAGAATTATTTCCAAGTGTAGATAAGGAAGATACAGAGCTTGAAAATAAACCTATATTTCACAAGTAAAAGGTAGCTAAAGATTTGTAATAATAAGTTTATTTTAAAGATACTTTTATTTAATATAATAGTTGATAGAATGATTGTTATATATAGATCTATATTATAACTATATATATATAGGTAAGCGTAGACAGGGACCCACACATTTTTGAGACCAAAATGTTCTAGGTTCAAAAAAATTAAATTCAGAAAAATTAAGTTAAGTTAAGTTTTTAAGAAAATCTAGTATGGCAAGCTCGGAATTATGTCGCTTGCTTTTCCATTTCTGAAGTTTTTCCTTAAAAAAACTAACTTAATTTTTCTTAGAACTTAATGCATTTGAACTTAGAAAATTTCCGGTCTCAAAAAGTGTGGGTCGCTGTCTATAGCTTTTACATATTAATTATATTATTATATAGGTTATATATATATATAGAATAGATATATATATATATATATATATATATATATAGTTAATCTATTACTGACTCATATATAGCTATGCCTTCTACATATATTGTAAATTAATACTTTCGAGAGAGTATTGAAGATTACCTTTCCGTGGCTTCGTTTCAATATTTCAAATGTATGTGAATATGCAAATATGTTTATATTTCAAATGTACTCGATTCGATAGGTAAGAAAGTAAACATTGTCCTATATATGAAGATAGATAGTAATAAGAAAGATATATATATGATGAATAACTCACTCAGTGAACAGATGAATGCCCAGTAAAACTACTAGTAATGTTGAGTAGACCAGAAGAGGTACTGGACTGTCGTGCATAAGTAGTAGAGCAGTGTAAAGATTAGAGATTTTTATATGTAGTACGCGGAAGTACGGCTTCCACTAGTTATGCAAGATACGGAACTATCAAGAGGAAATGTACTTGGACTCGAATAGTCAAGATTGGGACATACAATGTTAAAATTAATCATTAAGAGAGAGAGAGAGGAGCAGAAATATCATTTTAAAAAGATTCCCAATGTTGCAATAAACAGTTGGTTAGGATGGTGAGAAGATTATTCAGTACTTAGACTAGTAATATAGATCTAATTCTTAAAAACATAATTGCGAGTTCATTGAAATTCTATTTACTAAGGACCATACTCTTGTAGTTTAACAAAATGCATCTTAATCATTAAGTTAAGATGCTGATGGGTCATGTAGATAAACATAGTATATATATGTAAATGATCATCGCTGGACAGAAAAGTCCTCATATAATTTCTCATTTCCACTATGGATACAGGATATATAATTTCCTAATTAAACACTAATAAGTTAGACTAGTTATCTTTTTTGTCAATAACTGGCTTAATAGAAGGGTTATCTATGCAGTAGTAGAATACTTTTACAATCCAAATGGTTGAGGAATCGTTGACTATATTTATCTTATCCTTAGACGAGTAGGATTCATGAAATGAGCTGCTATGTTCATTGCTTGGTTTAGTAATTTTTTAGGATACTAGTACTTACTATTACTATCTAGAGTATGCATGTATTTTTTATGTAACATTTCTCTGAACCTCACCTAATCCCTTAGGTAAAAAACAATATCTCCAACTAATAATCGAATAGTTATCTATGTTTTTGTGTAACATAAAGACATTTTACACGCAACTATTACATTAAAATTAACTTTATAATTTACAAAACATCAATAAACGCTAATCAAAAAGAATCATATAGAAATTTTTATATCTACCGTTAATATTAATAAATTAGATAATTACAAGATATAAAGAGATATACAAAAACTATATGAAATTATCTTTCGAGTTTGTTATATGGAAGTGATAGTTTAATAGCAAATACGTGTTCGAAAAGCGTTTCAATCTAGTCGATGACTCAGCTAGAACTCGTCTTAATTATTTATCTCATCATTATCATAGATATTAATATTATCAAAGTGATTTATATAACGTATCTTCATTATTGAGAATAAAACACTGTTCAGAAAATTAAAGTTAGAATATAATAGATTGATAGATTGATAAGTTGGAGCGTACTTAAATGTGGCTTATCCAAATATATATTCCCCTTTTGTAAACCGTAAAGAACCCGTTTGGTTAAAGATGTCAGAAAATGCTGAGAAATATAATGATAATTGTAAATTATATTTATCCCTTATATTCACTGATCAGTAAATATTACTTCTTTTAGAGTTATGTAGTATATTATATATATATAATCGTAGTCATAAATATATTTAATTATTTATAGAACATTAGCTTCCAATTATAGCATGGTGGAGTAGGAGTGATTATATATAGTATATAGCATGTTATCCGGTAGTGCCTAACCCGCTCAATAAGATATATTAATGTGACAATCTACTCAGGTGCGTCATGTCTATATAACAGTTCAGATTTCTCAGCGTTTGTGATGACATATGCGTCTATGACATAGATGTGCTTAGTCGATGTGATTCAAGTACTAATGAATACTCACTCATATATAATATTATTTAGTATACTTATAGGTTACATAATTTTTGAGTATATATATTATAATATTATAATATATATATATATATATATATATATATATATATAGGTATATTGTATACTAGGATCTTGTTCTCCAAGTTACTTTTCTCTCTGTAACGTTCTGTGAGCTTATTACTACAAATATTGAGTATCTCTTGTGTACTATCTACTATGAGCCATCTTATTATAGCTTGAGTATCTACCTAATTGATAATATTTGCTCCTATATTAATACTGAAGCTAGTAGACTCAGTCCATACCCATTTTTGAATACCATAAATTATAATTAAGGGTTAAAAAATTAGGGTGATATTATTTCAAAGGTGAAAGATAACAGCTAGTGGCAGGGGCATTAGTGTAAAATTTATAATGAATTGACTGCTGATTGCCTTCAATAAGATAAGATTAGAAGATGAACTTATTATTAAATAACTCGATCATAATCTTAACTTTACTGATATCTATAGAAATATCTCTTGCAAATTTAGTAAAATTTTTGTGCAAAAATGTGTGAGGTCACTGTACTACAGACTATTTTATCCTATTTTTAATCTCGTTTAATTTAAATAGAAAAATATATATATAATTTTTTTTTAGATGAAAAATATTGTTTATGTTGCCATTTGTAAAAACGCTTAAAATATAAAAATATTTATACTTATATATTATATAAATTATTAATTATATATAATATAATATATATATATATATATATATATATATATGAGTCGAAAATAGAAATATAGTTCATTTTTTTTAATATAACATTTTAATATATATTAATATTTATATATTATTGATATTAGTAAAAAATATATATATATATATATATATTTAATTTAATACAAATAATATTAATTATAATTAGTATCAGTTATTATAATATTAATTAATATTATAATAATACCCTTATTGGCAGAAAGCACCTAATAAAACTATAAACTTTTTTATGATACACTTAGCACAATAAAAACATATTTAAAATTTATTGTATTCCTGTGATGAGACAATGGTAACAAATGCAGAAGTCTTTCACTTCATTTACGAAGCTTCTTTCAGCTGCTTATATGTTTTGAATACCGCAGTGAATGTCAGACTGCTTGGGAATAAATAATTTTTGAGAATCATGTTAATTTATATCTTTCATGGGTTATATATGACAAAGGTAGCTTTTGAATAAACGAATTCGTCACGTGATTTTTCTGAGCATTATGAGTATACTCTCGGATAATAAAGTATTATGAAATTATATGAAGTTTAATTATTCAAGATGCTAAATAGATATAGAGATACGGAAGATTATGGTGTGATAAATTAAGAGTTTGGAGGATTGCAGAATTTGAGGATGTTTTCATAGTATTAATTGTTCGACTATGTTTATCAATGGTGTCGGTGAGTTAAATATTTGGAGAGTTATGTTGATAGTAATGCTCTCCGTTTTATATTCTCGTGTACTAAAGATGTATTGTAATTGTTGAAGTTATGTAGGACGAGAATACTTACGATTAATTTACTACCTCGTTATTGTGTTGGTAGTGAGTTGATTTAAGATTGTGAATTGGAAATTAAATATTGATTGTAAGATTGATAAATGTGACTGGTGTTGGTGAGAGTATAATTTCGTATTCTGGTCTCTGTAGTCGTTGATTATGTTAGTGTGTTTCTTCTGATAAGGAGTTATTTAGTTTCGTCGAGTATGTTTTTGGCATTTGTTGTGCAGGCGTATTGTGTAAATGGCATTGTAAGAGTCTCGTCAGGGATGCGGTAGTTGGCTTGCATGTAAACTAAAGAGATATTTTTTTAATGGAGGGCAGTGAAGAACAAGGTGCGTTAATGTATCAGATTGGACTAAATCTTACATTGAAGAAAATATTGGAGAAAATGAGAAGGAGTAGAAAATAAATTTTTAGTTTATGGTTTGCACAAACGTATGATAGGAATTTAATAGGGATTATTGGCAGGTGTTAGTGATATGATTTGATGTAAGGCTTTGATGGAATTCCAAAAAAGTATGTCATGACGATATTTGGTAAGTAGATTGGGTGTTATGTATTTGGAATAATTGTGTTTGTAGAGATAATGTATGTATATTATGGGGTTATGGGAGATGGTTATCGAAGTTGTTTCTGCAGGTGATGTAGGAGGTGGAATCGGTGATTATTTGCTCTATTAAAATATTTTCTGATCGCTCTAGTTGTCCTATATTCGCCGATAATGCTGTGTGTTTATGTATGTTGATATGATATTGTATAGTGTGGGTTTTAATGTATGTAAGTAGTATGAGTGTTATTATTCTTGTATGAGATGATGGGATCAGGTTCTGAAGTGCATTGCTGATGTTATATAGGCTGTGAGGGTGGCGTATTGTTGATGAGTGGATATGGATGATGACCATGTACACGAGGGTTGAATGTTTTGCCCTATATATGAGGAGAAATTGATTATTATACGGAAAAGACTGATAAGTGGACGTTTGCCAGTGCGTAATGAGTGTAGTATAGATACGAGAAGAGTGATGGAGTGTGTTAGATAATTTTAAATTGTTATGTTAGCCTGTATATTGTTTATGTGTTGTAATATGTTGGTAGAGTCGAGGTAGAGATACGAAGATGTCATCGACATAGCGGTCCCAATTGAGTTTTGAGTCAGGGAGAGTGATGGAGTATGGTAGATAAATTCTGTGAGTTCTAATGAAGTAATAAATATATTGCCGTAAGTGTGGAATGATAGAGGGATTATTCATATTCTGAGTACATTATTTTGTAGGAAAAGGAATTGAAATCTGAAAAAACTGTACTCTTCTCAGGAGGAGTGTATAGTAATTTAGTAAAAGATGAATAGAGGTTGTATGAATTGTATGTTTGTTAGTAGAAAGTGAAGTATAGTTCGTGACATGTGAAGGTATTCTGTGGATTTCTTGGGACGATATTTAGGGATATTAGTATACTGGGTATCAATCGTATTAGTGATAAAAATGTGTGTGCAAGGAGGTTAAAAAATCGGAGTATTTATTGTAGTGAAAGTTTCTGTGGAGTTGGTTAAGTGTGTTTTGAAAAGATTTTTGATAAGAGTTATAGTTGTGAATGAGATCAGGTGATTGTTGGATAGTGGACAGAATGGGTGGTTGAGATGAGGGGAGCGTAGTGGAATGTTGTGTGTTGTGTATTGGTGTCCAATTCATAACATAGTACTCTGTGGAAAGAGTGTAGCATTATGCTTTTAGATGTTATGATTAATATGGGAAGACATATCATAACTCAGCTTGGAGTTTAGTTCTCTTTGTTAAATGTATTAAAAAATTATTTGAGTGGGTGTGTACTAAGTAAGTATTGTGGTAGTGAATGTTGTACTGTGGTATTGGACAGGGTGTGAGACTTATGTTGGAATTAATAGTGTATACAAGGATTCTAAAGAATACATGGTGTTTATTGTTATTATTTCGAGATGTATCTGCAGTTGATTGAAACCATGCGTATGTATTTGCCGTTTATCTGATCATGTTGATGTAATATATCGTTATATGTGTATTTTAATTAATTGTGTAGGTAAAGTCTAGAGAGTGAAATTTCGTTTTAGTATAGGAGAGAAGTTATGTATACTCATCTTGTTTTTTTCTCACTCACTCAAAACCTAGTCTGTTGCGATTTGTATAAGGGTCGCGTTGCGGAGCGAGCGAGACAGAGAGCTGGTGGGTGTACAGCGGTGTGGGGGGGGCGAGGATAAAATCTAACAGTTATTCCTTCCATTATAGTATTCTTCTCATTAAACATCCATGATTATCCATCTAAACACATTGGACTTTTAGACTATACCTCTTATTCCAAGCCATAGTCTCATACTTACATTACCCAAGTAACAATTGCCCTCATGTAAGGACCCTGAGCCCACTCTAGATTAGTTCCATTACTCACCAACATTTAATTGCACCAGCACTCTTCCTGCCATTTTTATACACTCTGACATTCCGTTCCCTTTTCATCAACATTATATCTAAAATATTTTAACAAGACACTTTTCCAGTGCGCACTTTAACATAACTCACACCGATGTACTTTCCTCACACATCATAACTTACTAGTTACTTCAAACCCCTCCTTTTACTACCCAGCCAAATCTCCATCTCTCAAACTCTCTTTCAATTCGCCACACAAAACAAATCCAGGACACCCCCCCGCCCCCACTCTCTTCTATTCTCATCATTGGCACATCCCCGCATTCCCTACTTCAATCTTCACCCATTTATATACAAATTGAATAAAACAAGGAGACATAAACATCCCGCCTCCTCCGCTAATGAATATTTAAACATCACTTTCACTCCATTATCTTACACACTCTTCATATCGTCATAATACTTTGATTCATCCATAAGCTTACCTCAACATAATATCCTAAACCCTGCCATAGTCCCTAAATCCTATCAACGCTTTTGCAAATCATAAAACCTAAATACATTTATTCTTCTGACGTCCCATCATTTTCCCAATCATTGTTTCAATTAAAAGTTTAGTCCACAACACACTGATAACACATTACTAAACCACCTTGTTCTTCACAATCAGTTATTTCAGCACTCGACGCACTCTTTCACCAAAATACCAGTTTTCTTCCCTACAACACTCAATAAACTAATTCCTTATAATACCTAGTTCTACCTATCTCCCTTACCCTCATATAAGTATATTATGCTCTCCCAATCCCGCTGAATTATGCTCTCATTAACGCTTTGTTACACAACTTCAAATCCAATCAATCACCATCTGCCTATAATAAATATATATATATATTAATATATATTAAATAATATATATAATATATATATATATATATATATATAAATATAATATAATATATTATATATATATATAATTTATATATATATATATATATTATATATATATATTAATAATATATTATATAATATATAATATATTATATATATATCTATATATATTAATAAATATATATAAATATAAAATCTTATTATATATTATATTAATATATTTATATAATGACATACTTATATATTCGTAAATGGAATTTATTAGTACATATATAAGAAATAACAATATCAATAAGTAGGAAAATGATAAAAAGATTTGTAAATATTGACGTTAAAAATGCAGAGTATTTGAAGTACTTAGCAAATTTTCAGTACAAAACAGTTGCAAGTACATACAAATACACTAGATTTAAGATACTGTCACACTCAGTACCTAACATTGCACCTCATACAGGTACGCGCAGTCAAATAAACCATAAGTCCACTACTTTTCATTCGATGGCACTAAACCCACTTGCACAATATTTCTGTGACATTAATAAACCCTTTAAAAAACTCAACTATCTTACATTTGCTCATATTTATCTGAGCAAACTAAATTTGTTTGGTTAGGAGTCTCATATCATCCTCCCTCGCTTCAATTTCCTTAGGGTTACCTCAGGGATCCATTTTGAGGACAATTTTCTTATTTTTAAAAACAAAACTTTTAAAATTGTCATAATTTCTTAAACTCACAATATGAAGACGATGCTGCAGTCTTAATTTAGGACATAAATACAGCTATACCAAACTCTTTAGTAAATAATGAATTTAAAATCCTCGTATAATATGGGCTGGGCATAACAGACTCTCCCTAAACTTACATAAAACACATTACCTAGTAATAACAAATCAAAAACATGTTCAGCTTAATGCTAGAGCAAAAGATGTAGTGATAATTCCGTCAACGTCTGCAAAATTATTTGGTGTTATCCTTGATAATAAACTCTTTCAAAAAAACACATGAGTTTTATTAGCAAACTATATTACGCAAATTATGCATTCCTAAAGATAAGAAGACTGTTCCAAAATATACCATTAAAAACCTTTACTGCAATTTCGTCAATCCCCACTAACTCTATTGTTTATTAGTATGGGGTTAAGTCCACGAATACTTATTACAACTTTTAGTAATTACAGAAAAAGATAATTATAATTAGTCTATTATCAGGTTCGCGAAATTACTATGAGAGTACAACCACACTATTCAAAAACTTATCTTTAAAAGTCATAAATGGAACGGCAAATGAGTTCCTGACTAACATAAATGTGCAGAACCAAAATTGAAGGAAAACCAATGTGATCAGTGCAAAATCCCTTAATCTATAATCAAAGCAGAATATATTTTCATGCAATGGCTTCGAAGAGTGGAAAAGCCTCCCTAAAATCCTTCAAGAAACACTCATTCAACTTTATTTCGTAAAAACATTTAAAACCGTATAATTACCATTGAAATACTGAAAAGGACATTGTATTTCCTTCCGACTTATTATTAATATCATTATTATTATTATTATTATTAATATTATTAGTTATTATTATTATTTTTATTATCATTATATTCACTTATTTATATTAACTATACCCTATCTTATTGTTATTATTCTTGCTGCTCCTATTATTTTTTTATTACGTGCATGTATATGTGTATATTTTTCTTATAAACTAATGATACATATTTGTATATAATATTGTATGATACGAAACATGGACCCATAAGAAGTTACTGTCACCCAAGGAGCCCTTTTCATTTAATAATAATAATAATAATAATAATAATAATAATAATAATAATAATAATAATAAAATAAAATTATAATATATTTCGTAATTTGAATTGCAATGTTGTAAAATTTTCTTTTTTGACTGAATAAAGTTTTTTTTGGACTTAATATTTTATGATTTCAGCAGTTGTTAAAGGACTTACTTCTTCCTTCCATATCAATTATAAGGTGTTCTTCAAAGTTTTATTTATACCCTATTGTATTATTCCTTTTTATTAATGACCATCTTAGATGCTCTTAACTCTATTCCTTCTTATGATGATGACAGCCCTTTATTCTTCCATTTTTCACATCTACTTCCATTTTTGTGTCAAGGGTTGGTCCTCGATTTCAACTTTTTGATTCTATTCTAGCTGTTCTGGATGGGATTTCCGGTGGAGTCTCCTCAACATATTGAAATTCAACCCATTAAAAACTTTAACATCTGCATATCTCCCTCTAAAAAACATCTTCCAACTTTCCAATCTTATTCAATGGCTCTACCGTCTCACCTGTAAACCACAAATACTTTTCGCCTGAATATAAATAACAAATTGTCATTAAAACCTCATAGCGATTCACTTTATCCTCGAAGTTTAGTGACCGGTTTAAAGAATATTTGTTAATTATATAAATAAATTTTGTAGTATCTGACAAAATTTCTTTTCATTACTTATCAGAACAGAATTATTATTCAGGAATACCACTCCTTGTCCTTTACCCGATTTGCAAATAATGATGGACTTTTTCAGTTTTAATGACTTTTAAGATGACAAAGCAATGTTATCAGGCAAGAACTACTACTACTACTACTACTAATTAATAATAATGTTGTTGTTGTTGATTAATTATTATTATTATTATTATTATTATTATTATTATTATTATATATTATTAGCAGCAGCAAGTGTTAGCGAAGAAAGGAAGAATAAAATTTGATAGAGAGAACTAAAAGGAAGTTTATGAAATAGGAAACACGAAAACAAGGAATCATTTGATCATTAGTATTTAAAGAATTCTAATTAAAATAAAAATTAAAAAAGAAGGAAGGGGGAGGGTCTAAAAAAATGGGACATGAAAGATTGTACAAAAAGAATAATATATTGGAGTCGAAGTAAGTAGAATAAAGAGAAAGAGTAAGAAACAAAAAAAAAATTAAAAAATAAATACGTTATGGGAGGAAATAAATGAACTTAAGAGTGTAGAAAACTCTTAAGAAGAGATGGCCAATAAGATGAAGAAATTGCGAAATCGCAAAATACAGAAACAATTAAAACTAAATGAGGTATTTTGAAAATGCCTGAAAAGTCTTAAGGGAGACTCAGGAAAGAATGGAAAACTTATGAAAGGTCAGACTTTATTTAACATTATAGCTTAGGTTTTAAAGCATTAGTTAGGTTTACGAAGGTTAAAATATTTTTGGTATTGATTTAGGTTGTTAATTAAAAAATTTAAAAACTATTAATTTTTTTAAATTTTAACTTTAATTTCAATTTAGATTTCTCAACGTAGGCAGTATTTTGGTTGGTTTTTATTATTCATTTACTTTGGACAAATAGTATGTGAAGTATTTAAGAAATATTAATATATCGGGTTTAATGAAAATATTCATTATCATCAGTTCTCAACTGCAGCATTTGTAAATAAAATATAATTTTGAGGCCTTTTCAGTTCCCGGTCCGTTGTCAAGTTTTTATTCCCACGTGACTAAAGAAAAAAATACTCCTACGACAACGTATGAAGTAGCTCTTGTAAAGTTTTGATATTAACTTCATTTATGTTGGAAGTCCAAAATATGTGTTAAATGCAATTAGGTTAGGTTAGATTAGGTTAGCAACAAGGTCAACTTCTTGCGCTTTTGTAGAGAACAAATAGAACTTACTTCGAATTAATGGATTCTTTTCACGAACTATTTTTTAGACCTTTCTATTCCTTCCCTTTTCTTTAAAACTTTGGTATATATATTTGTCATTCTAGTGTGGGAATTAGTATGCTAAGTAGTCGGCTGGTATTAGTGATTCGTCCAGTATTAAACGAAAGATACGTATTAAAAGCACATCATTCTCAATTTTGTAAGAACATTTTAAATTTTTATGCAGCTTTACCAACAATGCAAAAATCCCTATGTATAAGCACTTGAGAATTTTTTTTAAATTATTAGCATATCTTCTGTTTAAAGTTAATATTGCATTCATAACCTTTTACACAATATTTTTGTCTAAATTATCTAACTCTTACTGTATTCAGACTTTTATTAATGACCGTCTTGACTGCTCTTTTAACAATATTCCTTCTTATACCGATGACTCTGTTCATTATTCAACTATATTTCAAAAGTGTTCCCATTTTTGCATCTTTGGTCGCTTCTCGATTTCAACTTTTCGCTTCTATTCTAGCTCTTCTGGATGAAATTCCAGTGGGATTACCTCAACCTATTAAAATTCATTTCTTTAAAACAACTTCTGCATGTCTCTCTCAAAAATATCACCCAACTTTCCAAACTCTATCGACGGCTCTACCGTCTTACCTGTGAACAACAACAAACTCTTCGTCTGAACTTAAACAACAAATTGTATTGGAAACATCATATCACAAAAGTGTTTCAGTACACCTCTTATGATAAAACCAAAGTTTGCCCACAGCAGTACATCATAAACAGAAGCTGCAGAACTACTGCCCAAATGTATAACAATATTAAGAACTTGCATTTTGAAATCAGCATGTTATTTTTTATTAAATTTTTTTTCACCCGATAATCTCTCCTAAATATATATGCATTTTAATTGATTCCTACATAATTAACATTTTATACATATCGAAACCTAAAAAAATAAAAATCACTAATTTTAATTTAAGATTCATGTGAACAAATTAAACAAGAGGAAGGAAAACATAGCGTAAAACTTATTAAATTTAAAGATTAAATAAAAGAAATCTGCATATTATGGGAAATTGCAAAGATCTGAAAGATTAAGAAGAATTTGTTAATTAGCAGAGAATGTAGAGCTGGAAATAAATTAGTTGCAGGAGAGTACCTAAGAACGATATTGAGGAGGGTGAGGTTTTCTGGAATGATCTGAATGATGTTTTGGAAGATGGTTGTGTTGGGTAAGTCACTTTAATGTGGTTGTTTTGGCTGAATTTAGAGGGTGGATAGATGATAAAAAGAGGGATGGGATAAAAGTGCCTTTGGGGTAGCAGGAAAGAATGAGAATGGTAGTAAGGTGGTTAATTTTTGTTCAGTGAGAGAAGCATGCGTAAGTAATACATTTTTCGAACATAAGACTATCCATAAGTATACAAGAGTGGAAAGGTAAGAGACGGTGATAAGTGAAAAGTATAACTGATTTTGTGTTGGCGAAGAAAAAAATGTTGAATTATGTGGTGGGGGTTAAATCAATGAGGGGGCTTGGAATGGAAATATCATATCATTATATTGATTTATGTAAGATCAAGTTAGTGGAAGTTTGGATGGAGAGGAAGAAAAAAAAGAAGAAAGTGAGAAGAATTAGGGGTGAGAAGTTAGGAGAACTAAGGAAAAGTATGCGAGTACACTTGTAGAGAATAAATTGAATGGTAACATGATACCGAACAAATCTGGACGCAAATGAAGGTGACATTTGTTAGCAGTAAAAGAGAAGTAGGGTGTGATAAGGTAGGAGTATATCAATAGTGAATGGTGGACTGACGATGTGCTGCAATAGGTAAAAAGTAAAAAAGATAAGGCCAATGATGAGGTTTCAAAAGGTGTATGGAAATATATTGGGAGGAAAGGAGGAAGGGTAAAAGTTGAATAAGTAGAAGCATAAAGTTGGTAAATGAACAGTATGGAAGGAGGATGAATGGGGACCTACAAGGAAATATGAAGTTGTTCTGGAAGGAAGAATGAAAGGTTAAGAAAAAGAGTAAGGGAAATCTCCGTAGAATAATGAAAAGGGGTAGTGCTTTTGTGACTGATGAGATAGATGCATGAAAAGTGTGGAGGAAGTATTTCGAAAACCTACATTATCTTGGCAGTAATGAAGAAGTGTCAGTGAATCTGTGGGTTTTATGATATAAGTAGTAGGCATTTTGGGATGAGGTAATTAAAAGGGAGGAGGTAATAGGCAGAGCGAGGAAGTTAAAGAATGGTAAATTAACAGTTATAGATGGAATTAATAGTGAAATGATCAAGAACGGGGTGAGATTGATTGTGATTGACTGGATTTGAAAGTTGGGTAACAAAGCGTTTGTGGAGGGTGTAGTTCAGGAGGACTGGAGAGCAGTGTATAAGGATAAGGGAGATTAGGGGAATTGTAGAAACTACAAGGAAATTAATAGTTTATTGGGTGTTGTAGAAAAGATAAATGCTAGTATTTTGGTTGAGGTGACTGAAGGGTTTATGGTTGAAGAACAAGGTGTATTTAGTAGTAGTAGAGGGTATGTAGATTAAATTATTACATTGAAGCAAATGAGTGAGGAAATGAAAGAGGAAGTTATTTAGGTTTAATGGACTTGCAACAGGCGCATGACAGGATTAGTTGATATTGTAATGTGGTTAGTAAAATGAAGATCCATAGGAGGTATGAGAAGCAAAAAAGAAATTAATAAACCGCAAAAAAGTTTACTATCTCACTATTTGATGACCTATAAATGGAGAAGATTAAAACGCATAAATTGTGAACCACTGAACACGATTCAACGCAGTACTGATAGCGATTAATATTTTAATTAAATTGTGATTGATTGACAGCAATAAAATAAACATTTATTTTTTGCTGTTGATTGTCTTTCTCCTAACCGATGAATAGAAGAATAATTTAATTAAAATAAAAATTATTTTAATACTAATTTAACATAAGATAACTTACTTCAACCCCAACAATTTCATCTTCAATCTGACTCAACGATTCAACTACTGCGATGTTATTCGTCGGATGAAATTCCTTAACTCTACCGACTATTCGAACACTTTTGCCCTCCCACTCTTGTAGGGATTTGGCGTTACGAGACAAAGCAGCGAGTTCAGACACAAAAAAAGGAATATGAGGAGGAGCTGTGGCTCGTAGAGCACAATCTTTTGACACTTGCTGACTCATTCTAAAATCTAAGAAGTTTTTTAGAAAACTAAAATCATTCTCTGTTGATATATTGTACGGGTATAATGCTAATAAAATAAAATGAAAATGCTTTCTGAATAATCAAAAAGTTTTAAATGATACTTAACAAATATAATTAGTCTTTATTTAAATAAATGTTTAAAAATTACAAGATGCATGTGACATTGAAAAATTAAAAAATTGACTTGGATTCTTGGTTACAGAATTTTAAAGAAGTTTTTATAAACTTTAAAAACGGTTCCCCACAGATTTTTTTTTTTCGCACAGATGTTATACTATGTTAGTGCTTATATGAAAAAAATAAATAAAAATAATTCGAATCAGAAGGTACTTCAAGTAGGCACTAAAATGGATATGAACTATAAATAACATCGCAATTGACTTTTCATTGAAGCAAAAAAGATATGAAGTGAACATTAATAAATAGGATAAATATAAAACAGATGAACAATTAAAATCAACAAAGAAAACTAAAAAAAATCATTTAATTCAATTTTCAAAAGTCCTTATCTCAAATAAATCAGTGGGGCTCTTCTAACTCTTTCGCAAGTGGATGAAGGGGAAAGACTTTCATACTTAGAGAACAGTCAACTCAGGTTTAAACTTTTGTAATTACTTTTATTTCTTTTAAAAACTACAATTTTATTATGTCTTGGTCTTTTGAATACTTATCCTTATTATAATTTGAATATCTTATAGGCTCCTTTTAGCATTGCCTTTATAAGTAATTAAGTGAGAAAAATTATTTTCCTGTCATTTAAACACATACGAAGAATAGGATTAAGTTCACATCAATTTTTGCATCAAAGAATCACAAAAAGGTCATGAGCAACTTTCAGTTATAAATTGCGTTACATTTTTAACTTTTTTGGTAACAATAATAAAAAAAAAATACTAAAAGTGTCAGTTGTGCAAAATAGAATGAAAAAAAAATCATTCTTTATAAGTTGCTGATCAGCAGCTTAAAAAAAAAATGAACTAACACTGGTAGACACTAACAGACTAGCGAACTACACAACTGCGGATAATATAGATTCCTAGAAAGCATGAAACGTTCTTGGAATACAACTTAAGTTTTTTAAAGTTTTTTTTTCTTTAAAGATTCGTTAAAAACATTAAAAATTTAAAATTTGTTCAAAATACATTTATTAAGGAAAATTCTTTTAAAATTGGTTTACTAGAAATCTAATGCACTGAATAAATAAATTCAACTATCTGATTAAAAACTTCAAAAATAAAATTACTTATGACTACAAGGATTTTTTCCATTCATAGTTTGCAGCACTAGAAATCAAATCAAAAGAACCTGTCCAGGAGTAAAAAATAAAAATATAGCAATACCAAGAAATTCGTTTATACCTAACCTAACCTAACTTAACCTAACTGACAATCTTACCATTTGGCAAATAAACGACAGTAATTTGAATAAAACCTAATTCTAATTAGGTTCCTGGCATTCTATTATTCGTAAATCAAATAAAATTCTTCTAAAAAAAAATTTACCTTTTACAAGTAATTAAAGTAGAAACAAAGGTAAAATCTAAAGTTCTTCCACAGCTTTCTAAATTTATTTACAACTTTTATTTATAAATACTCAAGAAATGCCTACAGAAAATAAATTTTTAAATATATATATATATATATATATAATATTTAATAATTATTATATATGTATATATATATATATATATTTATATAATATATATATATATATTTATAATATTATATATATAATATATATATATATATATATATATCGTGCGTGTGTGCGTACAAGATATACCCAGTATCTGATTTATTTATATGACAAAGGGGAGGGTATCTAAAAATAAAATATACTTAAATCTTAAATAAAAAAACTTTCAGTTTTGAAAACTTAAAATACGAAATCAAATTATCCCTTGGCTCCCCACAGACTGAGGATAAGGTGCGCAAACATGCACTGGAAACAGAAGTTAACTAGAAGAATATGACCTAAGTCAACAAAAAAATTAAAGTATCAACCCATCATACTCTTAGGTGCGATACCGTCGAAGTCAAAATCAACCCTGCAGTTTCATCCACCGACACACCGTCACAGTGGCCTCTGTCATTCTCAGGGGTCATTCCCTGGCCCAGACCCACACACCCCTGTCAATTTTAAACCATTCTAATCGCTTGAACTAAATCCACGTCCATCCCTTCAGACACTATTAATGATTCAATCAACGTTTTCTTTTTAATATATGTAGACATCAAAAAATACTCTTTCCTACAAATAGCGAGATATGGAATCATTCCTTCAATGGGGTATAAAATATTTATAAATTAAATTAACAAAAGAAGGAAAACTAGCGTGATTTCATTTTTAAAATCTTCTAAACAAAAACTTCAATGGCAGAAAGTCACCTAGACTTTAAATAACATTTCAATGACCAAATAGTACTTAACCTGTGTCTCCACTCACCTGAGAGATGTGCGTCAGGCTTGGTCTTGAGTGGGTTTTCTTTCATTTTATTAATATAACCCCTCCTTTGAAAGGGTTTCTTTCGGCTGTGAGTAGCAGTAACCTGTAAAACAAAACAAACAGGAATTTCATATAAACATTTCTTTTCTTAAAAATGTATTAAAATTTACATATTTTTACAGGTAGTATTGACAGTAATGTAGAATATACAACAGTTTTTATTTTACAACAAAACATTTTTATGCTTTGCTCTTTTCCTCCTGTAATTTCTTGCCTCTCTCAATAGCTTCTTTATAGAGTTGATTACTTTCTTCCCACGGTCTCGGTCCTCTTTTGTTCTCCCAGTTTGTTGTATCAATCTGAATATTTATAAATATTCATTACAAAACTTAAAGTTTAGCTCTTAACGATATAAAATAAGGAATTTATTTGGAAACCTAATTAAAATTTATATAAACCATGAAAATAATTCAAAAACATCTCTCCTGGATTGCAAAAAACTTTTTTTCAAGTAACATGTGGGAAAATAACTTTACCAAAACTTAAAATTCATTATTTTTAGTTTTGTCCTGAAAATTTATTGAAAATCTCTAAAACTTTTTATGCAGAAATATTCTTATGTAAAAAAAATACATAACTGAAAAGATATATAAATGAAAAGTACCTCTTGTATTTCCTCAAACTGTTTCTCTAGTGTTAATTCAGAAGCAGGTTTCATTTCAATCCCTGCCTCATTTACGACTTCTCTAAAAAGTTTCTTCTGATTAACTTCATACCTTCATAAATTTCAAATTTAATTAATTTATAAATACACCAAAAATTCAAGGAAAAATTAATAAATTATACTAAATGAAAAGAACCACCCATCATAATGCATACTGGTGAGAAAGAAAGGAAGGTGTTATTTCATTTTTGTTGGGATATATATATATATATATATATATATAGTATTTAGTATTATATATATATTATATTATTATATATATATATATATTATATATACTATATATAATATATATATATATATATATATATATATATATATAATATATATATATTATATATATATATATATATATATATATACTTATATATATAGTATATATATAAGTATAAAGGCTGTAGACAGGGGTCAGGGGGTTCAACACCCCCGAAACGGTTTATTTAACAATGCAAAAATTTTAAAATATTATAGTCACTTATATAAATAATAAATAATAATAATAAATAATAATAATAATAATAATAATAATAATTAATAATAATAATAACGCCTCGTGCCGTAGGAGGTTGACTCGCCGAAACTCATGCGAGATGGAGCTGGTTAATCCTGCGCGTAGCAGTTGGAGTTTTATCTTCCTGAGGCAAGATTAAAACCTTGACTGCGAACACGTTGAAATCACGTGTGGTAATAGCCGGCCTTAAAAGGTCGACTTCCTGTAGTCCCATCTGCTACCCTCTTTGAAAGGGGATAAAGACAACGTTAAAGGAAATGTTTTATAAATAAGAATAATAATAATAAATAAAAATAATATAAATATAATCAATAATAATAATAATAATAATAATAATAATAAATAATTAATAATAATAATAATAATAATAATAATTAGTTAATCAATGGAAAATGAAAAGTATTTAATTAATGGAAAGAGGAGACCTGTTTGAGGTCCTTACACGATTTCTTAAGTCAAGGTGGCTGTTCCTCATATATGTAAAATATGAATAATTTAGACCAGGGACTTGAAATGTAAGGTTTCCAATTTGCAGATGATCACAAATTGGCTACCTCAGTAAGGAATATAGATGAAATAAAGATTTTTAAAATATACATGACGTTATCTATCGTTGATGGGATGAGCAGGGTTCCATTCGCTTCTTCATACTAATCTTTCTCTCCTCATTAATTCATGGTTGACTCGTGCTTGTTCTCTTGCCATTCAGGCTAGAGACATGCGTATCGGGTGGAAAAATTCTCATTCTCTAATCACTCTCGCTATTTCTCATTCAGCTAGATAATCGAGGATACATGCTTCGATGAGTCTAATAGCGGTGCTTTCCATCAAACGAAAAGTGCTCTAACCTCCTTGGTTTCTCCCTACTGACAAACTATTCTGGCCTCTTGCGAAAAACATCTCTAGCAACTTCTGTAAAGCTGCCTTTTCCTCCTCTCTATTCGATCGTGTATGATTTTCTTTGCTAATTCTCGCAAATGAAAATGCCAATCGCGTTCGGGCCTCTTATTTTCCTTAAACTCAACCCTGACGATTCTGGCATTGCTCTTTTCCTACTGCTTCATCCTCTCAGGTTTGACCTATGATGTACCTGTGATCAAATTTGATCGGGTGCATGGGCCAGTTGAAATCTATGAACGTAGGAAGGCGGGTGACCTGGATGACGTTCCTCCCCGAGAGAGAGAGATGAGAGAGAAGAGATGAGAGAGAGAGAGAGAAGAGGAGAGAGGAGAGAGAGAGAGAGAGATGAGAGAGAGAGAGACGAGACGAGAGAGAGAGAGAGAGAGAGAGAGAGAGAGTAGAGAGAGAGAGAAAGAGAGATGAGAGAGAGAGAGAGATGAGATGAAGAAATGAGGAGACAAGAGGAGAGAGAGAGAGAGAGAGAGAATGAGAGAGGGAGAGAGACAGAGAGACATGAGAGCAAGAAGAGATGAGAGAGAGAGAAGAGAGAGAGCAGAAGAGAGACTGAGAGAGAGAGAGAGACGAGAAGACGAGAGACAGACAATGTACAGGATCAGACAGACAGACTACAGACAGTAACAAGAGAGCAGTAGAGAGAGAGAGAGAGAGAGAGAGTAGAGAGAGGAGAGAGAGGAAGAGATATGGGAGATTCCCTTCCGAGAGAAAGAGGCAGAGAGAGAGAGAGAGATAGGAAAGAGAGAGACGAGAAGAGGAGAGCACGAGAGAGAGAGACAGACATAGAGAGAGAGAGAACAGCAGAAGAGATAAGAAGCCACAGATGACAGAGGACAGACAGAGGACAGACAGACAGACAGACATGAAGAGACATTAGACAGATCAGACAGACAGACAGAAGACAAGACAAGACAGACAGACAGACAGACTAGAGCAGACAGACAGACAGACCGACAGACAGCAGACGAGACGACAGACAGTACAGAACAGAAGACAGACGACATGAGAGAGAGAGAAGAGGAGAGAGAGAGAGAGAGAAGAGAGAGAGAGAGAAGAGAGAAGAGAGAGAGAGAGAGAAAGTGAGAGAGAGTGAGGGAGAGAGAGAGAGAGAGAGAGAGAGAGAGAGAGAGAGAGAGAGAGAGAGAGAGAGAGAGAGAGAGAGAGAGAGAGAGAGAGAGAGAGAGAGAGAGCAGAAGAGAGAGAGAGAGGAGAGAGAGAGAGAGAGGAGAGAGAGAGAGAGAGAGAGAAGAAGAGAGAAGAGAAAGAGATGACTGAAAATAGAGAGAAGATGAACGAGAGAGAGAGGAGAGAGAGGGAGAGAGAGAGAGAGAGAGAGATGAGGAAGAGAGAGAGAGAGAGTAGAGAGAGAGACGAAGAGAGAGAGGAGAGAGAGAAGAGAGAGAGAGAGAGAGAGAGAGAGAGAGAGAGGAGAGAGAGAGAGAGAGAAAGAGAGAGAGAGATGAGACGAGAGAGGAGAGAGAGAGAAGAGAGAGAGGAGGAGAGAGAGAGAAGAGAAGGAGAGAGAGAGAGAGAGAGAGAGACGGAGAGAGAGAGAGAGAGAGATTCAAAGTTTTTCAACAATTGTTGATTTTTCAGTTTAACATGGTGCTGATGCTATATAAATAAAATATAAAAAGCAAAATCCTTACTTTATACTGGAGAATTGCTTCAATCCAAATGAACCTCCAATCACCAAAACGAAAAATGGAAGGCCATACTTTACAAACGGTTTTGAAATTTTTATATTCATAATTCATCTGCAAGGAGCATCTAAAAATCACAAGTGACAAACAGAGGGAGAAATAAGTACTATTAATAATTACTGTTTTCAAGCACTTGGGATTGTCACATACAATTTTAATCACCAAAAAGAACATATCATGCGGGTAGCTATGTGTGATTTTTGATATAAACCATAAGCGAATTGAAAAGAAACACAAAAGCATTTAAATGGAAAAAAATAAAAAAAAAAAAAAGAGAAAATTTGAAAGACTATCAACATGGCTTCAATTATACAGTAATTACCACAATATAACAAGGGATTTTGTTCGCTTTTCACCATCTTCACTCTTTTACATAAATGTTATTCACCCCAGGGAAGTCTCACTAATTACTATTGTTTTTGAACTACAGAACCTCTCACTTCTTTTATTTTGTACCAGAATCGTGCTAAATCTATCCTATGTAACACTAAAATATCTTTCTCCATAGAAAATGGAAATATCTTTCTGGTTCCCTATGCTCACTCTCTTCCAGGCATTTTGTGAAAAATGTCAAACTCCAACTTCGCTTTTCAGTTAAAAGAAAATGTTGCAAGAAAACACTCTAACAATTACAAAAAATATTATTATTATTTATTAACTAAAAAGGGGATGTTGGATTGATGAATATGTCCTATGAACTCTCGTTGCATTAATCATCATTAATAATAATAATAATAATAATAATAATAATAATAATAATAATAATAATAATAATAATAATAATAATAATAATAATAATAATAAATGAAAGCTTTAATAATAATAATAATAATAAATAAATAATAATAATAGAATAATAATATAATAATCAATTAATAATAATTAATAATAATCAATAAATCAATATGATAATAATAAATAATTAATAATGGCATGATGATGAATGATGATGATGATGATATGACTGATTGAAGGTGATAAGATGAATATTCCGATTGATGATACAATTGATGATTGATGATATTGATGAATGATGATAGATGATGATCCTGATAAAAAGTGAGAGCTGATGATGATGATGATGATAGAGTGATGATAGATCATGAGGAAGTGAATGAGAATTATGATGATGATACTGATGATGATTGATGATGATGATTGATGATGATGATGGATGATGATGAAATGATGATGATGATGATGATGATTGTGATGATGATGATTGATGAGATGAAATGATGATGATGATGATATTTTTACAGATGATTGAATGATTGATGATGATTATGATGATCATGATTGATGATGATGATGATGATATGAGATTGATGATGAGATGATGATCAGGAGGATTTTGATGTGATGAGTGATGATTTCTTCCGCTAAAGCAGCATGTTGTGGTGGCTGATAGAGATTGGAAATATGGATCATTTGACACTCGGCCAATCTAAATTTTGAGATTTGAATGTGATGAGTGATGATAGATGGATGGTGATGATATAGTATAATAAAATACATTAATAAATAATAAAATAATAATAAAATAATAATCAACTGCAGCTATTATTACAGCCATATAAATCAATAATATTTCAGATTTTTTAAAGCTTTTAACCTATCATATAGGGTGAGGCTGGATGAGGCTGTTGAAGACTGTCAATGAATTGAAGAAATCGATCCAGCACTCCCTACAGACCAGGCTGCTACAGCGCAGATTCTGCCAAGACATTGATGGAGGGAGCATATTGAAGATCTGCATAGCAGTGGACATGTGATGAAGAATGAAAATTAGTGAACCATTGGCTTTTTTTCTAAGGTTAATTGGCTATTTGACCCTTATATGAAAAATTATAAGGGTCAACTAGCCAATTACCCATAGTCAAAAATCCAAAAATCCATGGCTTTTTGCCAACCCTGGTTTGATGATGTAAGAAGAAGTAGGTATTTGGGATGAGGTACTTAGTAGGGAGGAGATTAATATAGGCTCAGATGTGAAAAGGTTTGAGGAACGTGGTAAAATACAGGTAGGTATAAATGGAATTAATGATGAAATAATCAAAAATGGAGTCGAGATTGTGATTGACTGGGTAATAATGGGTATGGAAGTTGTGTAACAAAGCATTTGTGGAGGGTGTAGTTCCAAGGGACTGGAGAAGAGCAGAGATATAAGGGTAAGGGTGATAAGTGGAACTGCAGAACCTACAAGGAAAATTAGGTTTGAGTGTTTTAGAGTAGATATACTGTATGATAGTATTTTGGTTGAAAGAATGCATTAGGTGATTGAGGGGTTGATTGTTGATGAACAAGGTGCATTTAGAAGTGATAGAGGAGGTGTTGATGAGACATATTTTACATGGAAGCAATGAGTGAGAAAATGAGAGAGAGAGTTGAACTACCGCGTATCGTATTCTAAGATTTAATGGACTTACAACAGACAATGATAGGATTAAGTAGTAAGGAAATGCTTTGTGGCAATGTGTTTATTGATATATGATGATGTGGTAAAGTTCTGAAAATGGATATTAAAATGAAATAACAAAGGAAAGGTGGTGTGTTAAAATAAAATGGAGTGGAGCGTGAATAGGTTTGATGATTTAATAAGTAATAGGTAGAGTGAGAATATGAATGATATATAATATATTAATAAGTAGTGTGCGTAGGGATATTGTTATGTCTCCATGAGTAATTAATTTGTATATGAATGGAGTGATGAAAGAATTAAAGATAAGGATGTTAGACTGGTGGAGAATGGTAGAGACCTTGCTTAATGGTAGGCCAGATGATTTTGTTTTCTTGTGGTAGATATGGGGAGATTTAGGAGAATGAATTTGAATGGGTGGGTATTATATTTTAAGGAAATTCAAAGAGGGTTTACATTGTGACAGTGTATGGCAATCTCTTAAGAAAGAGATAAGAAATGAATATAAACCAACTAAGCAGGTAGAAATTAAAGCAGATTAGCAAGAAATTATATAAAATGATTTTAAAATTTTTGAAATTTTATGCAACATAAGAAATGAAAGATTGGCTCAAATTAGGAATTGGAGATGTTAAGGTGTTACTTCGTGTAGAATAATTAGGTTAAGAATATTTAACAAGATACTGTTTCATCGAATGTGTATCAGATCCAGGTTGATAAGTCCTCTGAACTTAAAATACGTTTAAAGAAACATAATTAATTATCCCCTCCCTGCCTTTGTCCTCTCATTGTTTCGAATGAAAGATAAGTTTGCTTGAACCCAGACATTAGGCATCTTAATGTCCCTGGTGATGTATACACCATGGTTTAGATTCTAAGGAAGGTGGCATCGCAGCATTTGCCATAACTGTAGTATTATATAAGCTTATATTGATATATAACAGGACTTTACTTATGGTAAGATACCAGAAATGCTGAAAAAAAATTTCTCGTTATGCAGATTTAATAATAAAAAAAAGTTAATAGGGAGGATATGGATGTTATAGGCCAGTTAGTTTAATATCACTAGTGCATTATGCAGATATAAAATATGAGAAAGGCACCTGAATTTAAAGAAAAATTCTAGATGGTAGTAAAATATTCCAGAAGCTCTCATTACAATTTCTAAAAAAGTATAGTAATCCATAAGGTAAAACACAACCATTATCAAAAGCTTTTGATAAAAGATGCCCTATGGGAGTATATTAAGTTCAAGTTATTGCTATGTCGTATAAGAGGGATGAAATATATACAATAAAAGAGTGGATTAAAGGAAAGATAGCATGCAGTATTAAATGGTTAAAAATCATGATGGGAGTTGGTAAAGAATACATTTTATATTATTTTTTTGTTATTTTTATTCTTAAACTGTTATTTTCTATGTTATTCTATGTTATTTTTATTCTTAAACTATATAAACTATATAGCTAATATAAACAATTTGAATAAGGGAAGATGCTTAGTCTCTAAACTTACTGATAATACAAAGGGATAATATCGATGGATATATGAAGGTTTTTAAAATTTTAAATAAACTTCCTGGTAAGGCAGATGAATGTCAAATAAATTTTAAGGTAATTGTTTCCATTAAAGAGGTTAACTAACACTTAATTCTAATTAATCATAGAAACTCGAAATTTAATTTTTATTAATGTACACAGAAAAAATAAGACTGGAAAAGCAAATTAAATAATTTAAAACATTAAATTTATTAACTAATCAAATCAATAAATAAAAATAATAATATTTTGATATTTAATATATTGACATTTGATAACTTTTGATATGCAGTGAAATAGCAAAATCATCAGTACTCACGGATAAGGGGTACAAATGTATAAGTTTGCCATGCATTCAAATACTCCCAACTTTATAAATTTATATTTGACATTTTTAATTATTTCATGAAGTTGTATTTAAATTTAATTTACTTTTTTAATAGCTTTATAAAGTTGTAATTAATTTAATTTACTTCTCTGGACCTATTTCTTTTTAGAGTATAAATATAGATTATATTTTGGGTTTCGAGAATTAATTAGACATTAACCCTTTCAGTACGAGAGTTAGGTTTTTCCATTTCATTTTGTACTATTCTTTTTCTACTTGTATCTATAGCTTTATTTTGAAGTGTAGGAACAGTATGGTTTATGATTTATGTTTTGTTGTCTCCGATTTATTATTATTATGGTTGAATTTAAAGGAAAACGGTAAACATGAGGAGTACCGTAGACGACCTCGTCAATGTCGACCTTTATAAAACTAATTGTCTTTGAGTAATTTATCGTTGTAAGAAGATAGGCTTAAAAAAAAATCATTTGTCTACATCTAATTTTAATAACGAAAAATATAATTAACACTCCACACCCAATTATTAATTTATTTATATATATAATATAGTAGTATAATATATATATATATATAATATATATATATATATATAATATAATATACTATAGTATAGTATAATATACTGTAATACTAGTTAGTAGTATATATCTATATATATACAATATATATGATTATGATATAATATGATATATATATAATATATACTATATAGTATATACTATTATGATATATATTATATATATAGATAGTATATATGATTATGTAATATAACTATTCTAATATAGTATATATATATAGAATATAATATAATATATATCTTATATATATAGTATGTACCATATGTATATATATATTTATATACACTCTACTAGTTAGGATATTATATTATAAATTTCTGATGAAAATTTATATATACTATACTAATAATAGTAATTATATTAGATATTATATAGTTACTTTGATATATAATATATATATAAGCTATATACTGATATCATATAGTAGTTTATTATAGTCATTATATTTAAGTATATATATATAACCATAGATAGGTATATATATAGATAAAACTATATATATCGTAGTCATATACTATTAATATATATTATGTATTAAACTGTTCATAGTATTGTATATATAATATATACTATAAGTATACTATATATAGTATATATAGTATATATATAATATAGCTTATATATTTGTAGTATAGTATATGACATATAATATATATAGCTATTATATATATATAATATATAGTTAGTTGGTTAACCCATATATATATATACTAATATTATATAATATAATATATATAATATATATATATATAATCTTATCTTCACCCAAGCGTGTAGGTAAGGTGTGCCATCTCACTTACGGAAACCCTCCCATGGCCGTCCTGTCTCGGTACAAATTCCTCTTCTCCCACCTGTCAAGGTTTCGTCCTCGTCTTCAATCTTCAATTGCGGCTGCACATACACCCATCTAAAACCATTCGGTCTTTCCTTGTCTAAAAATCTTCCCCGCCCGACGTATAGCGTCAGTGCACATTTTGTTCCCTGTATCCTCTACTTTCAATCTAACATTTCGTACCATCTCAAACTTTGTTTTCCCAGCCGCAAAACCAGAATTCAGCACAGGCTCGCCACCTATTAGACTCCAACACGCTAAAAAGCTAAATAACTCGCCTTTAGCTCGCGCCTAAATTCTCCACATGGTATTTCCTTTCTCCTCCCTCCCTTTCATCTACCTTGCTCTCTGACTATCCAGTGAGGATCTTGAACCCACACTTTCCATTACTTCCGCCGCCTCCACCTACCTACTTCTGGTTTTGGTGGGTCAGAGTCCCAATACCTATTGCATATTCCGTAAATCCATACATCAGCGTCGCTCTCAGCATCGGGGTATAAATGAGCACCTTCAACTTTCTTATATATATATGTCCTGTTATTTTTTTTATTGGATGGATCTTCAATACGGTGTTTCATGGGTAACAGTTGCCGTCATTCTTTCTGAAAATTTCTCCGATCTTTCCTCTGAATCCTCCTATGTGTCATCCTTCCCTCCGAATTCACGCGTCCTCCCCAGGTAACTAAAGCTTCCGGTGTCTCGAAAAATCGATGATCTACCGCTTAGCACCAGCGACTCTGTACGAACGCTGCATTTCTCAAGACCACGCATCTAGATCCCACTCATCCTCGCCCTCGAAATCCTTTCATCAACCCGTTCCTTGTCTTACTCTTTTTGTTCACTTCATACATCGTCTACTCCACCGCGTTACCTTCACTCTTGTACATATCACTTACTGGGCTGGACTCATTATTGTCATCATAGCACCCTAGATGATGGATGCAGGTACGCTCACGTGGTTTGAGCACTGGCTGTACTGTGCTGCTTGTAATGTCTTTGCTTCTTATCGTCTTAGTGCCCATCCGTCAATCTCTTTCTAGTCTTATAAGCAGCTATATCATCAGCCACAGCAATTTTACCCTTGGTCATCATCAGGCCATCTCCTCTTCCTCTTCCAGCCCATCGTAATCATAATACGTGTCATTTATCCCCATATAACAATACCAAAAAAAAGTACGGTTGAGATAAACCGCTTGGTCTATACTCCGTCCTCTCGAACCTTCAAAAACCATTCACAAACAACCCCATTTACGTTTCCTATCATACCTCACAGCATTATTTCATTACCTATGGTGCATTCCTTTCTATTTACCGCTACAGAATATACATTCGGCTCTAAGGTATCCGTATGTATGGGTCATCAAATACTCAATTTCCATCAGCTTTCCCTAGGCAACGTGTAAAGCCTTTCTGCTTAAATCGATAAAAGAATATCATACGGTATCTTCACCCAGTTTTATCTCACTTTCATATTCAACGCAGAAAAATCAATCAGCTTGTATCCTCTTTATCTGGGTCTACAATATCCATGTCTCCTTTTTTAGTTTATTCTCACATTCCTTCTCTCATTGTTTTTCTGCCCAATCTTCTCATTACCTTACTTGCATGTGAACAGTATTACCCTACTAAAAAAGCTGTTTTGCAATCACTTCTAATTATCCCTGAATAATAAAGGTGTGTAATAGAAACAATAGAAGTAAATTTGTAGATTTAGTAAATTTACTAACTATGAACTTAGTATAATATATATATATACGTAATATATATTATATATATTATATCGTATATAATATAATAACATAATTTATTATAGTATATATATATATTATATATATAATATATAATCATAAGTAGATAATATTTATATTGATAGATACTATATATACATAAAATAATTGAGCGGAGGGAGGTGTATAAGATATAATATATATATGTATAATGATTTATTTTATCGCCTTATATTACTTAACTTTTATTATAATTATTATAATATATTATAGTACAATATAATTATATATATATATATGTGTAGACTCTTACCAATTGGAACTTACATGTCTGGAAAACTGTGTATTTCTCTCAAAGCACGAGATGAGAAGAAGAAAGAGAAGAGATTATATATTTAGTATTGTGTAGAGAGAAGAGATGAGAGAGAGAGAAGAGAAAGAGATGACGAGAGAGAGGAGAGAGAGAGAAGAAGAGAGAGAGAGAGAGAGAACGAGAGACGCGAAATTAAAAAAGAAGAAGAAGAAGAAGAGAACGAGAGAGAGAGAGAGAGAGAGCAGAGAAGAAGAGAGAGACGAGAAGAGAGAGAGAAGAGAAGAGAGAAGAGACGAGAGAGAGGAGAGAAGAGACAGAGAGAGGAGAGAGGAGAGGAGTACATAGATGAGAGAGAGAGAGAGAGAGGAGAGGAAGAGGAGTAGAGACAGGAAGGGAGCAGAGAGAGAGAGAGAAGGAGAGAGAGAAGGGAGACGATGAGAGAGAGAGACGAGAGAGAGAGAGAAATGAGAGAGAGAGAGGAGGAGAGTAGACGAGGAGAAGTAGAGAGAAGAGAGAGAAGGAAGAGAAAGCAGAGGAGAGAAAGAGAGAGAGAGGAGAGAGGAAGAAGAGAGGAGAAGAGAGAGATAGAG
>JABUQX010027014.1:0-17500 GCA_015478945.1 Trachelipus rathkii
AATCATAATTAATATTCTTCTTCCTACTTTAGCACACCCACATACTTCTTTTACACTGGCTACAATTGCTTCCTTCATTTTGCTCCCACAGATTTTTATTCAGTTTCAAACTGTTTCAAAAATTCAACTGAATTTTACTTGCGAGCGTTTCTTACATACTTATGCTTATTACCTTGTTTCAACTAAAGCTTCTCACTCTCATTTTAACCCGCCTCTTCCGTATTCAACCTTCCTCCTCCATCCAGTCCCCACTAACTTAATTTTACATAGAACAACAGTAATGATCCGATAATCCCATTCCTAAACGCCTCACTGATTTTAAATCCAACACATACTCAAACATCTCCTTCTTAACCAACACAACATCAATCATACTTTTCACTTCGATATCCTCTCTCTACGTATACCAACTCTAGTATACTTATGGATACTGTTGTGTGTTAAGAGAAAGTATTACTTACACACATCTCTCTCCCCTACAGAAATCAATCACGACTCCCCCATCTCATTGTAACACGAAAATAGAAATACTTCGATTATACCATCCTTTTGATCATATATATATATATATATATATATATATATATATATATATATAGTATATTATATATATATATATATATATATATATATATATAGTATATATATATATATATTATATTATATATATAATATATATAAATATATATATAATATATTGGGATGTGCCGAATATTCGGGAAGGTATTCGGTATTCGGCGTATTCGGCCAAATACCGAATATTCGGTATTAGGCTTTTTGCCTATTCGGGCCGAATATTGAACTTTATAAACAAGTAAATTACGTCAACATAAGGGAATTATTTCAATTTAAAATTGAAATTTTAGAAACTTATTTTCCAAAAAAATGAAAAATATGCAAATATTGTAGCCAATATGGCGAAATTTTTTGTCATTTTGTCAGATTCCTATAAGGGCTTTTGACATTTTCAATATTCTAAAAAATAGTATTCATTTAGTGATACGGATAAGGACCAAACATGCGGTAGCTGGTATAAAGGAGAGTGGCTTGCTATCAATTTTCATGTTTTATTCACATGTTGGAACTATGCATTCACGATTCAATATTATGTCAGAAGCCTGTTAAAGATATTTTATTTACTGCAGAAGATATCTTCTCATTTTCACCATTCAGCAACGGAAGCTGCAAAGCTTAAAACTTTTACAGATGCCCAGCTGAATGTCAAACAGGCATAAATTAATTCAAGACGTTTCTACTCGCTGGAACAGAACTTATGATATCTTAAAAGATTGTTTGAACTAAAAAGTTCCCCTACTCCCATATAAACGCTTGGGCCCTTTTCGTAAATGTCCCCCCAAATCAGCGAAATGTTGACTGAATTTTCAGTGGCAAAAGTATTCATTTACTTGAGCATTTGACAAACATCACTACACTCAAAACCATAAACGTGACGTAACTAGTTCGCCCAAGTGATCCTTCCATTTTAGCGATAAATCTATTTTAAATAAAGCAATGCAATTAAAAGCAAAAGCTCAGTGGAATAATTACACTCGTTGAGAGCTTAAGAATCATCAGAAAAAAGACTTTCTAAGTTTATATGTGATAAATCTTTGTGTGTTGCTACTTTCTTAGATCTGCGATTCAAGCTAATTTTTCAACATGAAATCAGATTGAATCAGTTAAAAAATATCCGTCGTTGAGGCATGGTTAAGAAATGCTGAAAATTTTAGCTCTGACTCTTTACTTTGACGATGATTCACGGTAGTGGGGCAAAGTGAAGCTGGAAGGTTCCATTTTCACTCTTAATGATTGTTTTAAAGAAATTGGTGGCAATCAAATCGTCATACCGAAAAGAAAGTGAGAGTGAAAAAAGAAGTCCCATTTTTCCGACGATGTTGATTTTGTAGCATAAAGTAAAAGGCTTACATACGGAATAACATCAAGAATAAAGCAAATATATAGTTTTTGCCTACTTGACCCATGAGGGAGACAATATTCCCTGTCAATTGGTGAAAAACACTGAAATAGTTTTATGAATTTGAGAAAAACTAGCAATAAATACCTTTCAGCTCCACCGTCATCAACCGAAAGTGAAAAAATATTTAGAACAGGAGGAAAATATTTATGAAGCCACAAGAAATAGGTTATCCCCTGAAATGGAGAATGCTAATGTTCTGTCATTTTAAACTTAGAAGCTTATTCAATGAAGTTTAGTTTAATATCTTCTTAACTACGAAACTTTTCATTTTCATTTAATTTATTTTTAATATGTGAATGGTTTTATATAGGTAAGAAATAGTTATTAACTTTTTGTTTTATTACTTTGCTATATAAGCACTGGTAAATCATGAAATTTCTTGGAGGGGCTTTCGCTAATTGACTATTGGGATGTGCTGATTTCCAAAAATGTAATCCGGTTTTTGCGTATCACGTCGCATTTGTGTAAGATATTGTGTGAAACACAGATTTGTAAAAATTTTATGATTTTTTACCTTTTCAAGAGGGTCTATCGCAAATATAATTGGGATATATATATATATAATAATATTATATATTATATAATATATAGTATATAAATATATATTAAATACTATAATATAATAATATATATATATATATATATATATATATATACTATATACCGTAAAATGGGGGGAAAACTGTAGAAAAATTAGGCTTTTTTTTTTTGTCTAGTCATGAAAATCGAAATTTCAAGTTATACCCCATACTTAAATGTTTTTTCTCAAATTTGAACTTCTTAAATTGTTATAAATAAAGGAAATATTAAAATGTGAAAAATAAATATTTTTTAGTATTTTTTGAAAACTGATAGTGACAAAATTTTTTTGGGGGTAAAACTGGTAGGTGCGTCAGTTTATAATGTAAATTTAATTTTTTATTTCTCGTACGTTTGTGACTTACTTTTATTAATAAAATGTAATACAAGTATTAAACGTGTTAAAAATTAATTTGGGTAGAAAAAAACATGTAAACTTAAACTTTACTAGCATTACGGAGCATCATATTTTTTGTAAAACTTTACATTACTGTATGCCGATATCTCGGAAACTACGATACTTACAAGAAACCCATTACAATTAGAATCAGCGTATAAATGCTTATTGTGGAATTGTTGTAAAATAAATATATAATAATATATAATAATACATAATAATAATAATAATAAAAAAATAAAATAAAAAATAAATAATAATTTTTTTAAACACTACATTCCAGTAATAGCTTTATACGCTGATTTCCAAATATTGTAATTGGTTTTCTGTAAGTATCGTAGTTCTCGAGATATTGGCGTACTATAATGTAAAGTTTTGCGCCTATTTTTTTTACATACATAATTATCAAATTATAATATATATACACGGTAATATAATACATACCTAGGTATTTTTACTTATATTTATATAATAAAGAGAAAATAACTAAAAACTATAAAAAAAAAATTATTTATACATGAAAATAATAGTTCTTTCCCCTTATGTTGCAAGTAATTACCCAAGCCAGTTTTTACCCTAAAAGGAAACCACTTAATAACTAAAAATAAACTTAATATTATTACATACATGGAAACTCTTAATTTCACATCTTTTTATATGCTGGTTAATGCGAAATGATGATCTCGTCAGTCTTAAGAAGATTGTGCAGTGACCTTAACTTTTTTATCAATTTTTCAAAAAAAAAAAAAATTTAAAAATGGGGGAAATTTTTTTGAACTATATTATTATTATTATTTTAAAATATATTTTGAATATAAATTAAAAATAATAGTCTTTTATCTACCAAAAAAAAAACTTTCCCCAATTTTCATAACGGTTGTCATTATGAAAAAAATATAGCACATTTCTAAACTTACCAGTTTTACCCCATTTGACGGTAGTTTTCCCCCATTTGACGGTGTATATATATATATATATATATATATAATATATTATATATATATATATATATATATATTATATTATTATATATATATATATATTATATATATATATATATATATATTATTAGATATTATTAAGGAGAGAGAAACAAATCGCAATGATATAATAACATGTCTTTGATAGTTATATGTTAAACATATAATACAAATATGAATAAAGAGTAATATGGGACAAATGAATGTATAGAGGGAATGGGGTTTTGTTAATGTAAACATACCTACGATGGTAGTAACTTCCTCTTCGTAGACGATCTACTGTGATAGCGTCTGGAATATCCTCATCAAGCTCCAAAAATAGTCTCGGCCATCAATATTGAAACCACAAATTGTCCTCATCAAATCAAGTTTTTATGTGTAGTGGAGGTAGGATGAGTTTCTTTTGTTACATATGTGTTTCACGTACGATGTCCTGTCCCTGGCATTCAAGGTTTTCCCTCGGTGGCCATTTCCTCTTTGGTTCAGGATCCTTTGCCGCCTGGCTGTCCCAATAAGCACAGGAAGCAGGGAATACTTTGGTGAAACTGCTGCTGACCGAAGCAAAATTTTGCCAATTTTGAGGTCGACAACATATTTACCATGCCATTTACCTGAGTATTGTAGCTCTTCCACATCTGTCTTGATTTTTGCATACTGCCTCCTCTCATCTGTACCGAGTACCCTACTGGAACCGAAGCACACCTGTTGCCGATGGTAACACACAAATCTTTAAACTGCTCTTGGAAGTGTCAATAAACAGTCGCCAATCACCTGCATCGTATGCTGGGGTCCCATAGCGAGTAGTAGGCTGCAACTTCACTGCAATACAAAAGGTTACCATCTGACTAGAAGAGCCTTCCCAGCTCTGCTTCTCTGTTACGATAATATGTTACTTTGTGCCATGGTCCCAGTAGTCCATTTTTCATGCAACCTCTGAGCCAACAGCTCAAGGACAAACCTTCAGCAAATCAACTCTCATCAAGATCATTCAGTTCACCATGGGTGAACAATGAGCGGACCATCCGACTGTAATTTCGGATGGATGAATAGACATCTCAGGTCATTGGCATCGCATGACATTTAGACGTACTACAAAGTTTACCACATCTTCCGAATATCGACTGCAGTAAACTGCTGCTACTGGTACGATATATCGGAAGGTATACCGTCTAAACACCTACGAGTGGCGCAGCGATGAATTTTGTCATTCCAAGGGAAATGCCAAAATAGGGATCCATGATTGCAAGCGAAAACGGGATGTGATACGGCAATCCGAGAATATACTATGGATCAGCACCTCCGAAATTACTATAGTATCTGCTACAAAAAAAGTCCATCCAAAAAAAATTTCACCTTTTTTTGTTGAACAATTGTAAAGTTTCTTTATTTTTCCGATGACATGGCATTGGGAAACTTTTGATAATAATCGTATTCGGCCGAATAGCGAAGTGATTATTCGGCCGAATATCGGTATTCCGCCGAATACTTTTAGCCGAATATTCGGTAATTCGGCTTTTTCACTATTCGGCAAATCCTTAATAATATATAATATATTATATTATAGTATATATATAAATATATATATATATATATATATATATATATATAATAATATTATATATATAAAGAATTTGTTTAATAGTCAATATTTAGGCCTAGAAGGGGTATTGGTACTACTGTATAATTAAAACATCTTAATATATATACATAAAAGAGGTATTTAAAAAAAAAAAAAAACATTTCGTTTTAAAAAAAAAACGTGTTTTTTTTTCAAAAAAAAAAAAAAAATTAAAAAAAAACCGTTTTTTTCACAACCCTATGTGTGTATATCTGTGTGTGTGTGTGTATTTGAGTGTGGCCACACGCGCGAAAATGAAAATGTAAGTAGCTGGATGTTAGAATGAATTATCGAATGAAAAATAAATATTAAGCCGAATTTTATGAATAACGTTTTCGAAAAATATTTTAACGAAAAAGAAAATGTAAATTTGTATATATATGATATTAATCTATGTACTTTTCTTCAAAAACAGTGTTTTGGGAAAGTAGATACAAAATAAAAATGCACCCCGAAAATGTTTGAACGAAATATGGCAACAAGGATATGACGTCACGAACGGAGAATCAATGTGGGGAAGGCAGAGCGCAAAAGACTTCACTTGATATTTGGATCTTATCGTGATAGGTTTAGCCTGATTAGCTCTGTATTTGTGATTCGTTTTGTTAGTTAACATTTTGATGACTTGATTCCTGACATTCAGTGTGACCACATTAGCTCTGATTAGATTAGTTCAGCGTTTGTAATAAGTTTGTTTTGATAACTCTTATTTTGGATCTCATCCTGATAACTTGTTTTACTTTGTGCTTGCAAAAAACAAATAAAGTCTCGTTTTGTTGTGAATTGTTCAATTATAAAATATTTAAATTTTGTTATGTAAATTTATTTTGTAAATATATAGTTTAAAATAGCTTTTGATATAAATAAATATTACGTATACAGTTTGATTGAAAATATTTGGGTAAGTTGGAAAAACTTAGATTGTGTTGAAGCAGTTTGAGTTAGAATGGAGTTGTGACTTTAATTGTTTAGTTATTACATTAGTAGTATTCGAGAAGTAGGAATTATTGACATTGTCTTGAAATATCGAACTGTGATTTAGTCAACAACAGCAATAGCGTTTTGTTTATCAGGATTTTTAAACAACAGCAATAGCATTTTGTTTATGTAAATTTTTGGTTTGTTATTATTTGCGTAAACTTTAAGTTTGTTTTTGAAGAGATCTGAGGAATTGATGTTAGTTTGTGGATACCACTTACAGCTTATAGGGTTTGAAATTGTTAAAAAAGTGAAGCTTGAAATTCTTTTGCATATTTAATAGTTACTATTTAGATCCAGGATTGTAAATATATTACGTGGGTTTTTAGTGGTGAATTTTAATAAATTAATAATACAAGAGTTTCTTTTATTTAGTAACATTTTGGTTTTGTGTAAAGAATTTACACTAATCGTAATGAAAATATAAGGTGACTGTGGGGTTGTCATACAGTTGTACAGTTCTGCAGTAGTTTATATATATATAGTAAATTAAATAAATCTTAGTAGCTCTTGTGGTTACTACGTGGTAAATACCGCAAATTACAATTATTATGGTTAATTGCTTTTCAGTTTAGTGCACGGAGTTTCAGAAATAGTTTGGTGCACAGAGTTTCAGAAATAATTTAGTGCATTGAGTTTCAGAAATAGTTTCATGCGCTGAGTTTCAGAAATATTTAGACTATTGATTTTTTAGAAACAACTTAGTGTACTGAATTTCAGAAATAACTTGGTGTACTGAATTTTAGAAACGACTTAGTGTACTGAATTTCAGAAATAACTTGGTGTACTGAATTTTAGAAATAACTTAGTGCGCTGAATCTCAGAAATAATTTAGAGTCTTGATTTTGGGAAATGATTCAGTGTTCTGATTTTCAGAAATAACTTAGCATACTGACTTTGAAAATAACTTAGCATACTGACTTTGAAAATAACTTAGCATACTGACTTTAAAAGTAACTTAATATACTAACTTTCAGAGATAAATTAATATACTGATTTGAAAATAACTTAGTATACTGACTTTTAGAAATAGATTGGTATATAGATTTTATTGGTTTTATTGCATGAACTTTCAGAAATAAATTAATATCCGGATTTGAGAACTATTATTACGCAGACTTTTAGAAATAATTTAGCATACTACATCTCAGAAATATTATTGTGCAGAGTTTCAGAAATAATATTTTGATACAGCTTTGATTTTTTGGAATTTAATTTTCATAGTAATGGTCGACTTTGACTTGAACTTTTTATAGGGTTGACTGTTGAGCCGAAACTTTGAAATAATTTACAATAGTGACTTTTAGTTCGAATACCACGACTTTTCATTTGAACTTTGAAATAATTTACAATAGTGACTTTTGGTTTGGATTTAACGAATGCTGATGTGAACTTTGAAGAGATATACATAGGATTTTAGATTTCAACTTTGAAATAAACTACTATACTGATTTTAATTGAACTTAGGAATAATTTGTAGGTTTGACTTTTAGTTATTAATTTAGAAACAAGCCCTCATATTGACTTGTAGTTTTCAGCTTTAATTAGGTTACTTCACTGGAGTTTAGACATTGAAATATTTGTTGAGTGAAGTAAGGGTTTAGATTCAACTCTGAAAGAATTTTATAATCTGTTTTTTATTTTTATTTTGAGAGATAGATTGTTTTTCAGTCCTAGTTGAATTGACCTCATTGGTTTTATCAGATGTTCTTTTAATTATAATTGATAATTTTGGAATCAGATTTTGCGAGTGGTTTTACAAATCGTACAACCATATTTGAATTTGGTAACATATATTAATTTGAGGTCTTACAAGTAAACTCGAGAGATCAGCCCACATAACTTTAATAATTTGGCATGCAATATTTGAATGAACGTTGAACAAATTTAATATTGGATATTTGGTTAAATAATGGCTTTAGCATTTGAAATTTGAACAACATTAGTTTTTGATAATTGGATTTATTTAAATAGTTTCATATTACATTTTTAGTGCTTTTACTTTGAACAATTATTAAGATTTGACATTTAGGTTTATATTTTGAATAGCGTTAGCAATTTTTCTGGTACATTTTGAGCATATAGGATAGCTTGAGTAATTATACAGTTGATTTTTCCGATTTAAGTGCTGATTACTATCTGAAATTGCCTAAGAATAGCTACAGGTACAACTACTGAAAGGGTAATAAAAATAGAACAAATTGATTTATTGCTTATATAAGAAGGATAGATTTATTAATGATTAAAACACAACGCTCTGATCGTTTGATAATTAATTGAATCCACTATACAACATAGTAGGTATTTAGCTAGAATTTAATTCAACCGAAGTTTATCTAAAATAGTGCAAATCTGTTTGTAGGGTAGATTTGAGGCCCTTGCACTACCACAACGCCACTGACCGGTTTTTCCCGAATTCAATTTTTTGAAAATGGGATTTTTCAAAAAAAATTTAAAAATATTCATTTCGAGATTTTTATTATTTTCATTATTCTAAAACATTAAGGAAACTCTAAATGTGAGAAAAACTATTGAGTATAGATGTAACTTAAAATTTCGATTTTTCATGATTCCTTAAAAAAAAAAAAAAAAACGACGATTTTTGACCGATTTTCCCCCATTTTGGTATTATACTATATATTATAATAATATATTATATAGTATTATATATATATATATATATAATTATATATTATATATATATATATATATTATATATATATATATAAATATATAATGTTCCATCTGGGTAACATACAGAATTATGGGCATCTTCAGAATTTTTATGTTTTTAGTGTTTTACAAAAAAACTAAAAGTTTTACAAAAAATTTTTAATAAAAGTTGTAGCAGACTAAAGGCGTTGTGAAAGATGCAAAAAAAATAATAATAAAAAAAATATAAATAAGCAAAGAAATATTTTATATTGTAAAATTCATTTTGTAAAATTTAATTTTATGTTATAAGGTTTGTGTACCAAAATTGAAAATAACTCAAAAATTTCACCAATTATCCTCAGACCCCCTACTTTTTGAAGTCAAAATCAAAATTTTTTCATTTTTTTTTTATTATCTAGATTATTAGAAAAATTCCTGAAATTCATGGTGTAATTATTTTTTTAAAATTCTAAATGTTTTTTTAGATACTGAAATTTATTTAGGGAGGTGTCAAACTAAAAAATTTCAATTCAAGTCAAAATGTGTTAATTCAGGTTGGTTTTGGTTAAAAAAAAGTTTTATTTAATAATTATTAAATATTTATTTTTTCATATTCTCAACCTCCCACCCATTCTTCGGATTATACTCAGTCAAAGAAATGAAGCCGGAGCCAGATCCAGATCCTGGGTATAAATTTTTTTCAAGAAATAATTTTGTAGATGAAAAAATTTATTGCCAGAAAACGTACTGAACAATTTCAAATAGAGAAGAATCCTTCGTCAGATCCGAGCGGAGTCCCAGAGCCGTGCGTGCCGGTGCGGAGCCAAGAGTATGAATTTTTTCAAAAAAATATTTTTTTAGGTGAAAAATTTATTGCCAAAAGATGTGCTGAACAGTTATCAAATAGTGCAGAAACCTTAGTCGGATCCGGAGCAGAAGCCGAAGTCATAACCGGATCCTGGGTATGAATTTTTTTTTGGTGAAAAATTTATTGTCAGAAGACGTGCTGAACAATTTTCAAATAGTGCAGAAACTTAAGCCGGATCCGGAGCCAAAGCGAGGTCAAGAGTCCTTAATGAATTTTCTTCTGAAAATATTTTTTTAGTGAAAAATTTATTTCAAGAAGAAGAAGACGTGGTGAGCAATGTTCAAATAGTGTAGAACATTAGTCGGATCCGAGCCCAAGTCGTATCCGGAGCCGGAGCCGGGTCCTTGGTATGAATTTTTCGGGAAATATTTTTTTAGTGAAAAATTTATTTCAAGAAGACATGCTGAGCAATGTTCAAATAGTGTAGAAACATTAGTTGGATCCGGAGCCAAAACCGAAGTCATATCCGGAGCCGGATCCTGGGTATGAATTTTTTTCAGGAAATATTTTTTTGGTGAAAAATTTATTTCAAGAAGACGTGCTGAGCAATGTTCAAATAGTGTAGAAACATTAGTCGGATCCGGAGCCGAAGTTGTATCCGGAGCCGGATCCTGGGTATGAATTTTCTTCAGAAAATATTTTTTGAGGTGAAGAATTTATTTCAAGAAGACGTGCTGAACAATGCTCAAATAGTGTAGAAACATTAGTCGGATCCGGAGCCAAAGTCGTATCCGGAGCCCGATCCGATCCTGGGTATGAATTTTTTTCGGGAAATATTTTTTGTGAAAAATTTATTGTCAGAAGACGTGCCAAACAATTTTTAAATAGTGCAGAAACTTTAGTCGGATCCGAAGCTGAAGCAGAAGTCGAATCCGGATCCAGGGTAAGAATTTTTTTCAAGAAATAGTTTTTAGGTGAAAAATTTAATGGAAGACATGCTGTAGTGAATTGAGGGTTTTTATTATTATTATTATTCCTTATGGTCATTTTTATTACTTTTTCATCATTTTAGTGTTAGGTTAATTATCATTTATTTCATTTTTCTGTTTCTTTTTTAAATTTAAAGTGTAGGATAATATGTTAGCGAGGCAGTCATGATAGGGAGCCTGTGTGGCCTTAATTAAAATATTGAGAGCGCTAACGGAGTGAGCGGTAAGCAGATAAGAGAAGAACAGTGAGAGGTCAAGTTTCCACTCCTTTGGGTAAGTTATGAAACTAGTGGACGCGCTGTATGTAGGAGTTAGGTTAGATAATGGGGCTAATAAGTGTTTGTCTGTTGCAGGTGGAATTTATCAGGGAACATATTCCGGATCTTCTCGAACCATTACGTGATTTACCAACTTATCAGGGAATTAATTGTTACAGCATTCTTCAGGGATTTCTCAAACAACTGTCAAGCGACTTCCTAGGGAAATCATTAAGGGCTTCTTCTAAAATTATTGAAGGAAGCTCTCGAACCAAAAAACTGTTTCAAATATCGAAGGAAAAAGTGCGTGTATAAACGCCTAACTTCCGCGGAAATTGCCGCGGAATCAGGAACATTGAAGTCCATCCCGCAACTGGGCAGCGAGAATACAGCAGAGTTATTGTGAACCTTGCCATAGGGGGGCATAACGGCAATATCGCAGTGGGTCGTGCACCATAGGGGACGCTTTGGGTGGGCATTTCAAGGGTATCACTGGCACGTCCATCTTCCTAGTTTGTAATATTGTTATTGTTCTTTAGCGCATGATTTTCCGCAAATTGGCGGCTCTTATTGTGGAATTGAAGGTTGTTGTTCAGTGGAAATTATAGTCTTAAATTGTCTTCGTTTTTTATTGTCCCCGATAATACTGAAATAGCTTTAAGGAAAAAGGCCCTTGTCAAAGGCAACACAAGTAGGGAAATTGTTCATTTGGCGACTTGCTGCGTTGGTAAACTAACTGGCTTCCACCGCCGTGAAGGCCATTAAAAGAGTTGCCCTCACCAGGGAGACAGGTACAGCCGGCCGGGTGAATTCACTGAGTCAGTGGCCCCGGTCTGGACGTTTAGGGGCACGAGAACATCCCCGTAGGGTTGCCCTTGCCAAGGGGAACGGGCGCGGTCGAGCGAAGTCGGGCCGGGGACGACCCGCGCCGAGTTCCTCGGAGTCGGGAACGGACGGGAAGGGAAATCCACGTAGTGCTTTCAACTCGCCTTAAGGGCAAGTCGGCACGGGAAGGGAACGGGCTAAACCTACGTTCGTTTTCAAGGAATCGGGCGGCTGAAAAAATCCACCGAGGTGCTTCACTCGCGTAGGGATCGAAGTCGGAAAGCGGGAGAGGGCGGGAGCAGGTTGATCTGTCCAACCCTGTGTCAAACGGGAGCATAGTCACCGCGGGCCAACGAACATAATCCGATACTATATCAGATCGAACCCAGTGATAGCTGTAACGGGTGGCGAGAGTATCACGTTGGGGCTTCACCAACGAATAGGAGGCTTAGAAACCCTCCGCCTCGCTATCCGCGGCAGCTGCGAAGGTTGCTTTCGGATTCGCCACATAGTAAAATTTCTGGCATCCCCAGCGGGATTGTTGTTTTTGTTGGCGCGCGTCGTGGTGTGTGAATTAAGGGTGACGTGACTGGTTTTGTTTAAATCGGGATGGCCGGAAGCGCGTGTTTGCTCCAGGGCAACAGGTTTGCTTGGTATTCCGGGATGCCCTCTCGTCAGGTTGCTGAGACGTTGCATATGGTGTTGAATGGGTTTGGGGAGTTGCTGGACAAAAGGAAACTCGAGTTGGTCGATGTGAAAAGTATTGATTACAAAATGAATGCCGTTGGGATGAAGATAGAGCGGGAAATATCGCGGCAAACGGGTAGGGGGGGCCGTTATTACCTGGCTAAGGAAGTTCAGTCGATGGTCAGGCAGGTGAGCTGGGTGTCAGACCTTATGGTCCAGGGTGTTGATCAGAGGGATGTGAGTGTTCAAGTGTCGACCATGAAGGAGAAGTGGAGGACGATTGAGCGGAGGGAAGCAAGTACCCAAGTAGCGGACCTGAACGATGGTTTGGACTGGACTAACCAAAGGGATATCAGTGTTCAGACTTTAACCAGGGAGGAAGTTAGGGAGATGGTTGAACGAGCGGACGCGAGCACTCAAGTGACGGATTCAGATGATGATCCGGACGAGATCGAACTGAGCGACATGGCTACGCAAGTGGAGAAGCCATGGAGGGGATTGGAGTTGACTGCTCAGCTTCGCGAAATTGAACAAAGGGAAGTGGGAATTCAGGTAATTTTGGGTGATGAGAGTGTGAAGATGGAGCGAGTGTTGGTTGAAAACAAGCGGGAAGAGAGACTGTCGCATATTGAGCGTTCACTGGCCCAGATGGCCGAGTCAATGTTTGAACAGGGTGAAGTGGTGAAGAGCTTGAAAGCGGGATGTTGTGGGGGAAATGTGACCCAAGTTGTGAAACCTGGAAGTATGTATAGGGGTGAATATCAGAATGGGGGACAGTCGGAGGAGCCGATAAGGGCCGGGTCAGCAACGGGAATTATGCAAAGGGGTCAAGGGGATGGTCGGAGACGTAGTAGTGCTAGTGAATGGAAGAGTGTGAGCGGGAGTGGCGGTCAGAGCGGGCGTGAGAGGGCCAGAATGGGTTCATGGGGCTCATTTGGGGGTAGTCAGAGGTCAAATAGGGGTTCGTTTTCTTCTAGAAGAATAACGTGTTTTTACTGTGGTACAATGGGGCACGTGAGGGCAGAGTGTAGATGGTGGTTAGGAGCATGTCTGTTGTGTGGTTCTTTTGGCCATTGGGTTAATCGTTGCCCGGAGCGGCGCGAATTGAACCATGCATTGCCGCGGAGTGAGGGGGGGAAACGTCCGTGTATGGGGTCGCCTTCTTCAAGTGGAATCAGAGTGACTTTAGAGGCAAATCAGCGGGCTTCACAAGAAGTGAGGAAACCGCCGAGGGAGGTGACTACTAACGGGAACGTCTGTAGCGTTGTTCTGCAGGAGGGAAGGGAAAGGGAAAGTGTGGAAGAGTGTGTGACTGAGCCAAGAATTTTTGAAAATTCTAGTGTTGCTGAGGGTGATTCTCGGGTCCCAGATAACGTCGAACAAAGGGTTGGGGTGTCTGATTGGGTCAGATGTTACGGTGGTGTTCAAAATCAGACTGAGTGTGAAGCTCCCGAAGGGGCTGTGAAAGAAGTGACATTAAGGGAACCAGAGTTGAATGCGTGGTTGAATGATCGGGAATTGAACCATCGGGAGAAGGAGGGTACTAAACAGTTGTTGTCAGAGGGAGAAGGTTCTTTTAAGTTGAGTGAGAACCACCCGTGGCTTGCGGGCGGGATAACCGTTAATTTTGGAGTTCAGAGCAAATGTACGAGCGTGAATGAGGAGGAAATTCAGCGGAATTTTCCCCGGGATCGGGAACGGGTAAACTTTCCATAGCCTCGCAAAATGACGTTTGTGTTGTTTCACAGGGCGGTTTTTGTGTTCCGAATGAGGTATTAGATAGTTCTAGCGAAGAGGTTCAGGGCAGTCACGTTTCGGGTAGTTTGAATGATGTCAGTGGCGAGTCTAGTGAGGCTCATGCTCTTCTGAACGTCGTATCGTGGCATAAGGGAATGGATGACGATGATTGGGATCCATCTTGGGTGTTGCCAGAGTCGGTAGTTCCGGGAATTGTGCAGCGTTTTGAGTCGGAATGGGGAGGGAAAGAATCGGGAGAGCCCGAAGTTTCGGAGCCAGGGATTCAGGCTATGATGATTAAAGTCATGCCGTGGGGTACGGAGTTGGAGGAGTGGGAGTCGGGAGCTCTGGAGCCAGAGATTGAAGTCGCGAATAACGGAATCGTGACATCAGAGTCGGGAAATTTGGAGTCAACAATCGGAGTCGGGGGAACCGAAGTTGTGGTATCGGAATCGGGAGAATCGGGGTTATCAGAGTTAACTGTTGGAGTCGTGACAGCGGAGTCGGGAAAATTGGAGTCGGGGGTCGAGTCGAATGATGGAACTTTCGGGCGGTGGTTTCTGGGTGGTGAACTTTGCTGTGAGTCATTGTCTTGTTTCCTGATCATTGGTCTCGTTTATTTTTCGTGGCATTATGGTTATGACGTCTTTTGGTGGTTTTGGTTAGTTATACATTTGTATATTCTGATTTTATTGGGCTGATGAGTTTTCTCGCGTGATCATCTGGGTATATCTTGCTGTTGCTTTATAATGTTGTCTTTCGCGAAGTGCCATTGTTTTTTTTTTTATTTGTTTTTTGTTTTGGTGCTTACATGTTTTTCCTGCTTCCTTTCCCGTGAGTGTTGCTATGGTTTTGTTTTTCCGCGTGTTGGGCGTCGCTGATTCTGAGCCAATGATATAGTTTGTTGATGCTTTATATTGTGTTTGTCATGAAGTGTTGTTTTTTATTGCCTCAAGTCCCCGATTGGTATATGTTTGTTTTTTGTCTCCCCGTGTGTGCTGCTTATGGCTTGCTTTCTGTGTACTGATTGTTGCTGACCTTAAGTCAATGATTCCCGTTTTTTTTCTTTTTTTCCCTTGTTATCGTTTTTTGAGTGGCCGAGTTGCTAAGGTTTCATGTTTTTTATTAAAGTCCAGTGTTAACCTTGTAGTGTCTTTTCAGAGATGTCCTCCGCCATTGGTGAAGCGAAGTCTGCAGCCGGAATTGGAGAAGCAGCGAGCCCAACTTGTTCTTGAGACCCACCAGGAGGTGGCGCAAATCCCGGTGGAGGGGCGGATCGAGCTTGTCAGGAGCCCTCCTCGCCGCGGAATTAATAAATTGCAATTATGGACTGGATTAATAGCGAGAGCTTTTGGCGGCCTTCCTTGGCCGTCACTTATACAACTTATACTGTTTGGAAGAGCCACGAAGTTTCGAATCGCCGCGTGCTCAGATGCCACGATGAAGAACTTATCAGAGAAATTTTATTGTATATATCTTTTTTGTAAAATTGTATAAATTGTTTTGAAAAAAAAAAAATTAATTATTATGCCCTTGATTGTTTTCTTGTGTTTATTATTTATTGTAAAGATATTTATGTGTACTGCGGTGTTGCCGGTCCCCAAAGAAATAATGAATGGGTTGGGAGGGCATTGAGTGGAAAGGAAAATGTATTGCTTAAGTGTTAGGTTAGTGTATAGTTTTAGTGAAGATAGTAGGGACTATCTTGGGGGGAAGTAATGTAGTGAATTGAGGGTTTTTATTATTATTATTATTCCTTATGGTCATTTTTATTACTTTTTCATCTAGTGTTAGGTTAATTATCATTTATTTCATCCTTTTTGTTTCTTTTTAAATTTAAAGAGTAGGTTAAATTATTTAACAATACGTGAAGTGAGGGCATGACAGTGGAAAGCCCCAATTAAATAGAGCAAGAGTGCTGAGGGAATAAAACAAAGTTGAAGCCGCAGGAAAGAACCTTGAGAGGTCAAGTTTCCACCCCTTTGGGTAAGTTATGAAACTAGTGGACGCGCTGTATGTAGGAGTTAGGTTAGATAATGGGGCTAATAAGTTTTGTCTGTTGCAGGTGGAATTTATCAGGGAACATATTCCGGGATCTTCTCGAACCATTACGGGACTTTGCCAACTTATCAGTTAATTAATTGTTACAGCATTCTTCAGGGATTTCTCAAACAACTGTCAAGCGACTTCCTAGGGAAATCATTAAGGGCTTCTTCTAAAATTATTGAAGGAAGCTCTCGAACCAAAAACTGTTCCAAATATCGAAGGAAAAAGTGCGTGTATAAGCGCCTAACTTCCGCGGAAATTGCCGCGGAATCAGGAACATTGAAGTCCATCCCGCAACTGGGCAGCGAGAATACAGCAGAGTTATTGTGAACCTTGCCATAGGGGGGCATAACGGCAATATCGCAGTGGGTCGTGCACCATAGGGGACGCTTTGGGTGGGCATTTCAAGGGTATCACTGGCACGCCCATCTTAGTTTGTAATAATTGTTATTGTTCTTTAGCGCATGATTTTCCGCAAATTGGCGGTTCTGAGTTTGAAGTTCACGTTGTTGTTCAGTTGAAATTATAGTCTTAAATTGTCTTCGTTTCTTATTGTCCCCGATAATATTGAAATAGCTTAAGGAAAAAGGCCCTTGTCAATCAAGGCAACACAAGTAGGGAAATTGTTCATTTAGCGACTTGCTGCGTTGGTAAACTAACTGGCTTCCACCGCCGTGAGGGCCATTAAAAGAGTTGCCCTCACCAGGGAGACAGGTACAGCCGGCCGGGTGAATTCACTGAGTCAGTGGCCCCGGTCTGGACGTTTAGGGGCACGGGAACATCCCCGTAAGGTTGCCCTTGCCAAGGGGAACGGGCGCGGTCGAGCGAAGTCGGGTCGGAGAGTTCCTCGGAGCCGGGAACGGACGGGAGGGGAAATCCACGTAGTGCTTCACTCCCTTAAGGGAAGTCGGGAACGGGAAGGGAACGGGCTAAACCTACGTCCGTTTTCAAGGAATCGGGCGGTTG
>JABUQX010027015.1:0-5000 GCA_015478945.1 Trachelipus rathkii
TATGGGGTATCGAGTAGACAATAGCATATTATAACAAAATAAAACGAAGAATAATGAGAGAGAGAGAGAGAGAGAGAAGAGAGAGAGAGAGAGAGAGAGAGAGAGAGAGAGAGAGAGAGAGTATGGAGAGAGGAGCAGAGAGAGAGAAGCAGCAAACCGAACAAGGAATTGTAGAAACTCGAGAAAAGGATTAAAAAAGTTCACGATTTTGCTGTTCAAAATAAATACTATGCCAAGGTAAGTTGTAGCACTACTTTTTCTATTTATTTACTTTAGTTATATTATTTTTTGCTCTCATCTCTCTCTCTTCTCTACATCTCTCTCTCTCTCTCTCTTCTCTCTCTCTCTCTCTTCTCTCTCTCTTATTTAATTATTATATTTTATAATTTATTTCATTTACTTATTTTTTTAATTTATTTGCTTGATTGTTCATATATTTTCGTACATTTTTCAATTTAAAATTGTTTTTATTTCTTTAATTCAAATTATTATTCTACATTTTTTAATTTATTTATTGATTTAATTTTATTTATTTTATTTATTTATTTTTTATTTAATTGCTGATTTAATATTGTAATTAGTACCGTTATTTATAATTTGCTGTAGTAAAAATTTCTAATATTATTTTTATTTATTGTTTTTTCACTTTTTATTAATTAATTTATTTTTATTATGTAAAACATAAACAATAATTTTCCAATTTATTTAATTTTCATCTTGATATTTAAATAAATATTTATTCATGATGATTATGTTACAGGTTAGTTTGTACTAATTTATTTTTAAATATTTATTCTTTTTTTTTTTTTTTGCTATTTATTGGTATTAAGTATTTTAACTAACTTATATATTTACTTTCAATATTTTTTATATAATAGCATTTGCAAAAAATCGTTCTCTTATCCAGTTACAGTCAAACGAATTTAATTGGTCAAAAAAATGACATTTCTTGGAGCTTATTAGAAAAGGTTAATGCTTTATTATATTTAAAAACATAAATATTATTATTTTTAATATAAGTCATGAATAATTATAATGAATAAAATAAACTTTATTTAAAATAGGCATATTAAAAATTAAATAATAAACAATAATAATAATAAACTCATTAATTTACTTATTTTGCAAAAGAATAAAGGAATAATTACTGGATATACTAATAATATAATAATAATACTAATAATAAAAATAAAAAGAATAATTAATAGTAAGCAATATTGATAATATAATAATTAAATAATAATAATAATAATATAATTATTTTTACCACTTTTTAGGATGCTCATTCTCTTTCTTGGGATCGAAAAGAACATTGATGAGAACGCATTTAAATTTAAATATATATAGTATATATATAATAATATATATATTATACTAATATAAATAATATATATATATATATTTAATATATACTATAATATATAATTATATAATATATAATATATAAGTTTAATATATAATATATATATAATATTATAATATAATATATATATATATATATATATATATAATATATATATATATTCTATATATTTATATATATATATATATATTATTATTATTATTCCAAGAGAATTGTTACTATTATAAAGTCCTATATAAAATATTACAGACTGAAACTTAACTGCAGCTGCGTTAAATATAATATTATATAAAATATATATAGATAGATATAAAATAGATCATAGGTAATATAGATATATTAGTAAATCCCAATTAGAAAAGGATGATGTAAATTAGAGGCAAAAATGAATAAATATCTCACAGATGAGAATAAGCTCTCTACACACACACATAGGTGATCACTTATATAATGATAATAATGACGTAGTCATATATATTAATTTTTTATTGTGAGTATATATGAGTGTGAATGATTGATTCTTAGTAGTACAAAGTTAACGTCAACTCAAAAGTATCAAAAGGTATTATATATTATTATAATAGGTGACTGAGTACTTTAGTATAGTTTATGTTAATAGCGTAGTAATAAGTCGTGAATACTTATTAGTACTTATAATATAAATTTAGGATAATGCAGATATATATATTAATAAGATACTTTAGGCGATGTTATTTAAAATATATAGTTAATATATAATAATATAAGTATAATATAATATATATATTATATATAATAGAATGTATTAGATATAGTATAATTGTAAAAAGTGAGTGTAGAATTAATCTTCTTCTGACTCTGTGATATTATATTAGAGTATGCAGTAGCTTACTGTTTAGTTTTATAGAAAATGAGCAATTGTATAAATAAGTATTCTAAATGATATGGTATGATTAGTATATATATATATATATAGGGCTGATATATTATACTATATATATATATTATATATATATATAATTTATAATATATATCATATTATATTACTACCCCACTCAATGCCAGTTTTAAATTTCATTGCAGTTTTAAATAGACTACCTTATAATAATCATATACTACAATATCAATAAAAATAATATATATATATATATATAATATATATATATAATATATAATATATATATATATATATATAATATAATATATTATAATTATAATATAAATTCAACAATTTAAAGTCTTATCTTTTAAAACTAGAATTTACATAAATTAAATTAAAAAAAGACTATAATGTAATAGTTATGTTATGCAAAAAGAAGATAAAAGAAAAAAAGTGAAGTGATTTGTTATCATAGAGTAAACATTGATGCATAACTCAAATATTTAATTTAGGCATAAAACCTATACTGATGTTACTAATTGTCGTTACTTTTGTCTCTTTATTGTATATATATATATACATTATATCATTATATGATTATATATATATATAATAAGTAATATATATAGTATAATATAGTATATATATACTATATATATAATTAATATATATATAATATATAATATATAATTATATATAATCGTTAAGTACTAATTTTATTATCAAATAAATAGACTTACGTTTCTTTTATTGTAAATAACTTTCTCTATATCCATGTTAGTATTTTAGTTTTTTTGAACTAAGTTTTATATAAATTTATATCCATAAACCTTAAAGAGTCTTAATGAGAATAAAAAAAACATGAATATTAAAAATAAATAAAAAAACTAGAATTAATAGTTTTACACTATATTCTATAATGCAATACTATTAAGTGATGCAAGAGGAGAGATTTTGAAAAGCAAATTGAAATAATACCATGAATCGTTTATTATTAGAGAAGAATAATAAACATATAATTCGTCAAAGAAGAAAGAAGATAAGGAAAAAAAAAGGAAGAGAAAGAAAGCAGAAGCGAAATGAAAGAAAGCATAAGAGAATTTAAAAATCACATTAAAATGGCATAAAATTCAAAGAAATTATTATGAGTGATTATTATAAAGGAAAGAATAGACAAATTTAGCTACCAATGACCAATTTTTCATACAAAACCATTGAAAAGTTTTCGTCATGAAAAGATTTACAAACTTACGATATAACGCAAATTCAATATTCCATTTGAGGATTGAACACTGCGCATCAAGTAATAATTCTATTTGGGTAAATATAAGCCATTAACTTTGATGATCTGATATGAAATGCGATTAAGTAATCCAGAAGGAAATTTCACAAGACCAAAGTTAATTTGCTTGGCTCGCTAAATTTCAAGCCACTCGTCTAATCTACTCTACCTATATAGAAAGTTGATTTAAAACATAACAATGCAAATTTTTATATTAAAATGTAAAGTAGACATGTGAATATAACAATAGATTAAACTTTTTCACCTCAGCATTGGAATACAAATATAATAACGTATACTATATATAAGTATATATAATATATATTATTATAATATATAATATAATATATTTAATAATAAATAAATAATCTATATATTATATTATATTATATATATATATATATATCATATATAAGTATAATATATATATATATATATATAAATTATTATATATATATATATATATACTATATAATAATATATTTATATATATATTAATATATATTATATTATATATATATATATATATAATATAAGATATAGTTTACCAGATATATAAACTATATAATATTTACAGTATATATATATATAAATATATATAATATATTATATATAAGTATATATATATATTATATATATTATATAATTATTATATAATTTATAGTATGAGTAGCTATTATTATAGTATATATTATAACTATATATATTGTCAGTAACGTCGCACAAAAGAATTAAAATAAATATAATAGAAATATAAAAAATCAATAGTAATTGATAGAAAATGTCGTCAAATATAGATACTACGTAATATATTGAATATGGAAGTTAAATTACGACTAAAATTTCAGTATTGAAATTAATTAAAATAATATGAAACAGTTACAATCCCCCCATCATATTTAATATAATATATTTACATATATATATAATATAATAATAATCTATATCTATATATATATATATATAATATATAATATATATATAAAATAATGTATTTAATATTATATATATATATATCTATATTAATATATACTTATACGTACATTCGTCTACACATTTAAGTAAGTATAGACTTTCAGTGATATCAATCTCAGCAAACCCTAAAATATATCGTAAAAATGCTCGTAAATGACTAATTATATGAAGGTGCAATATAAGATTTTACGCTCAAAAATTTATGCTCATTAATTAATAACTGCATTAAATTTTCCAGAAATTGGGAAAGTATTCCCTGTTATCATTCAAAAACAGATACTAAAAATAATAATAATTGAATAATAGTCTAATAATATAATAATACAAATAATAAATTGATAATAATAAATAATAATCAATATAAATAATAATAATAGGATAATTTTATAAGTAAATTAATAATATAATATAATAATAATAATAATAATAATTAATAATAAATAGTAATAATAAAATAATGAAATAATAATAATTAATAATATTTTATAAGTAATATAATAATAATAATATAATATAATATG
>JABUQX010027015.1:10000-17487 GCA_015478945.1 Trachelipus rathkii
TTATAATTATATCAGTAATTATTATGGTTTTAGTGTTTTAAGATATAAAACTTGAAAAACTATATTTTTTCAAAGATTAACAAATTAATTTTCTGAGGTAATTCAGTTATTCTGTTCGCTGTTAGCCATTGATTAGTCAAATAATGTATTGATAGTACAGAGTAAATATAATAATAATAATACTAAAAAATAAGTAAATATATAATAATATCAATCAAAATATTACCAATAAGGTAGTCTAATAATAATCAAAGATAATATATAATAATATAATTATATCGTTTCATATAAAATAATTCTAAATTTGAAAATTTGATGTAGTCAAGCTGAAAGTAAAAGTAAAACTAAGAACCATAAATGAAATATAAGTAGTATATATTATATATATATAAGTATAATTATACATATATATCTTATTTAATATAATATATTTATTGATATATAAATATTATAATATATATATATATATAATACATATATATATTTTTTATATATATAGATTAATATATAATATATGATTATATTATTATAATTATAATACTTTATTATAATAATATAACATATATATATATTATATATATAATATATATATATATATATTATTATAAAATTAAATATAAAGATATTATACTACAAATTTATATAATAATATATATATATAATAATAAGTAATATATATATATAAAATTATACTAATATATATATATAACACTATAATAATAACAAAACCACACAATAGCAACAGAACTCTCAGTCACCCTATAACTATATCGGATCATATACCTAATACTAATACTAACTAAATAAATATCAGATAAACAACTTATAATACTATATAAATAAGACAGATAAATAACTCTAGCCCCTCCACCTAAGCTAATCATCACCCGAAGCAATACCAACTCCGACTACGTAATTTATTATACATAATAAGTATATATAACTGTATACCGCTAACTCACATGCACGGAATTCAGGCCAGACATAGGCTCTCAACTAAAACTAGACGTAGACGCCTCTACATGTAACAAAGCTAAAAAATATCTACTATCAGATCAGATAAAGATGATAACCTACACAGGAAATATAAAGACTAATCATCCGACATCCTCCATAAGTATACTACAATCAATATATAATCAAACTATATTCGACTTACTGATAAGAGTTGTTCTTGAGATAAAATTTCTTATTTCATTTAACATGAAAACTATATTTGTAGTTCCAGTCAAGAAACACTCTATTCATCTCAATGACTCTATTATATTATTTATACTCATTAATATAATTATTATACACTAACTATCTCAATACATAACGTTATCATAGCTCATATGATATCAAAATGTATATCTCAGCATCATTCATTGCATATCTTTAAGTATACTAAAGGAGTTCCTATCTACTGATCCCCAAATGATGACATACCCAGAACTCTAACTACTTATAACAATCACCAGCAATTCAATCACATCTAAAGCCATCATTAATATCAATTAAAAAGCCTCGTATGTCGCAGCGCCTCCCCGAGCGAGGCAGAGCCACGCGCGACAAGAGAGACAGCCGTGGTATTAATTGGCGTCTTTTTGCAGCGGAGTTATTCGAGAGATTATCAGGATCACTTGAGGAGGACGCATGAGAGCAGAGATTACTCTAGTTAAGAAATACACACGTAGAAAAAGCGTGCGTAGTAAAGTCAGGTCCTCTGGTTTCGCACGCATTAGAAGAGAAACATCGACAAATTTAATTTGCTCACAAACAGATAGCTGCTAGGAGAGCCGAGAAGAAGAATCTCTCATGCTCTCACTAAAGCGCTATCCTTTGACCGCCACCTTCTTGAAAACTAGGTGTTCTCTGAGCCCTGAAGCGCGTGATAACCTTCGTACAAGAAGAAAAAAAGGAAAAGATAAAAAGCGACTGTAGTTAGAAAGAGTCAGTGATGAAAATATTCGTTGAGGACTATAGGAACCCAAAAGTCATCATAAATTTATAATTAATGGGGACAAGGCAGATGCAACGGCAAAAAAATTTATTCACTCTGCATCCTGTTCAAACACTACTCTCATTGTTAAAACAACTCGCTCAACAACCAATTGTATAGTTTCGGGCGTAAGAATTATCAATGATGAAACCCATTTTAAGAGATTAACTACAAAGAGTTTAAATATAAATTACTCTTAGTGAAGATACGATCACGATAAAGCGATTTCCAAAGATTAGATAAGACAAAATAAGAAACATGTTTTTAAACAGCTATGAAACAAAATGAAATATAGAAAGGAAGAGACAAGGTATTCAGGATAAATTACTTGAATAACAGAAATACACATAGCGACAAAAATAAAGAACACATCTTTACAATGAGAAACATGATAGCATAACTGCATCAATATTCATCTAATATTAAAAAAGAATTTTTTTTTATGAACAAACATTAATAGCTTTCTAGAATATCAGTTTTTGGTCAATTCATTACGCAGAGACGTCGGAAGTATCTCTTACTAATCAAACTCGCTTCGCTGATCTATGTCTAAATAGAAGCTGAAAGCGGATCAAACACCAATACATAACTAGATAAGAAATATGAGAAAAGACCTACACTATTAGTTATATAAACTTATCTATGAGCTTCAATACGGAAGAGCGAAATAGAGTAAATCAATCCTATGAGTTCGCAAAACCTAAAGCGACCCAAGGTAGGATAAAGTAGAAAATAGCTATCGCTCACTCTAGACAATAGTGAAGCGGAGAGCGCGTGAATCAAGAAACACTAGAGAGAGACAGGAGTGATGAAGCTTTATAATAAACACATATAATAGGGGAAGAGTGAGTGAGAGTGTATACTCGAAAAATTTACACGATATAATTTTAGATTATCAATGAGTAGAAATATATGAAAAATAGTCATATTTAATAAGTAGAAATAATGTGAAGGTCTTAATAGAGGGACTAATATGAATATATACGTTAAGAAGTATAACGAACAAATTAGAATGTTTTATAACTTTATATTATATATTTATATTGATTATATATAATTTTTAAAATATTCACGAGCAATAACATATAAAGACCATAATAAGTCGAGCATTAACTACACAGACATACAGCTATAATAATATAGAACGTGATAAAATATATATATATAATAACTCACCAGAGATCCTGATAACTTAACTAATTACTCGTAACATACGTGAGTATGTCCATGAATCCTAAAAAACTATAATAAGTAAATATACAGTAATCTTTATATGACTTCCAACTGTGAAGAACCTTAACTAATACTAACCTATACGATATACGCTTATATTATAAAAATAAACATATTAAAATTATGGCATGTATAATGATATAATATACAACACTCATCTCTGTTAGGTTTGTCACTGTATATTATATTCTTAGTCGGAATAATTTTAATATAAATTTTTAAACTTCGCCCGGTATTATTTGAAGCCACAGCTATGCCGATAAAAACCAGAAAGAACCATCATGAGATCATTCTTTCCTCTATCCTTTTAATTTTAGGTGAGTTTTTACTAATTGAGCACTAAAATAAGAGGAAATTTCTACAAACACCGGAATTACAAAGAGTAAATAAAAGTATTAAATTCATATCAATCATATCACACATTATGTTCTTTTCTCATGTTCTACGAACCCGACTAACAGTTCTTTCTCTATAAGTACGAGTCATTGCAAGTAACACATCTTATCGTTTTAAAACATATAAAAATCTATCATAATAGGCGATAACTCAAGCTATAATTTGTAATCTACACGACTCTCTGTCTACAAGATTTTGTTACGAACATGACATTACATACAGATAAGTGATTATTTTTTATTCATTATTTTTTCATCTGATTCGACATTCATACTGAACTTGAAATATGATGTTAATGGACTCGGATATATACTTCTTGCTTTTATAAACTGCAAATACTGCAGATATGAGCACATAAGACTGCCCTTTCCGCTATAATAATAGGTATAAATATATATATATATATATATAATAGGCAATATGATATAATAGAGATATATATATAATAATATCTAATAATTCTATATCTATATAATTTATATATATTGATCATATAAATATGTACTACATATAAATAAATAATATATAATTATACAATTCCTAAAAAAGTTTTCGGACATTATCCTTCTGTTAATAGAACATAGTTAAAAACTTCACAGACTTTCAGACCAACTAGACCTACTTTGACTAGACCTTTTAAACACAAAGAAACTCCATTTTCTTTATAACAACAATAAAATTTGTTGACTCAGCAAACTAAAAATTAAAATTGCATTAAGAGTTTAAAACCCTAATTATGTTGGCATTATACAAAGAAAATTAATTGTACTCTCTATTTTTAATATCAGACTGAGAAGACGTCTACATTCTAACAAAACTTCAAAGTCTTTTTAAAACTCCGAAGGTGAATTTATTACTATAACTTTATATAAAACGACCTATTAAAGTTCAAACATATAATATATATCTTTAAAAAGAAAATAAAAAAAATAAGATAACAACCCAAATTAATAAGAGAAAAACTTTTCAAATATTAAAAAATAATATTATTAATTATTATTATAATATTAATAAAATTATCATTTAACGCAGGCAAAAATTTATCTTTTAAATTGAAAGTTTCCAATATTTCTTTCAAAATTTCTATAACAAAAATAATTAAAATAGACAATTATAAGAATTATCTTGGATATTAAAAAATAATGAGAGGAAGAAGGAAATTAAAATAAACAATAATATAGAGATATCATTATAATCCTGTATAAAAAATTAATATTTTATTTAAATAATATTAGCCTCAATATAATAAATAATTATATATAATTTATATATATTATCCTCTATATAATATATTATATATAATAGATATAGAAAAAAAAATATTAAATTATTTAGTATAATATAATATATATATATATATTATTAGTATATATATATATCTATATATTATATACGACATATATAAAGTAACAATATATGTTATAGAGTTAAGGGCGAATGAATATAATGAAAAATAAACGGAAGAAGCAAAGGCGTCTAATCAGCATTGGTTCATTTCCGGATATTTCAATACTCGATAAAAAAAATTATATAATTAAATAAATAAAGACTAGTACCGATTGTTGTTTTCCATGATCGAAAGAAATTGTAAAAGCGAGCAATATTAGCATCCCAAAATTCATGGCATCACATCCTTTGAACATACATTACCTTTGCAAAATGAAAAAAATATCTTTATAATATATATATATATATATAATAAATAATATATTTTAATATATAAAATAAAATATACAAAAAATATATATATATAAATATAATATAATTATAAAAGTTATATATTATATTTAAATACATTTTGTATATATAATTTATTTCCCTGAATACAATTAAATGGAAATAAGAGTTGAAGCTTCATTACCCTTGTTAATTATAAAATTGTCTTTTACCTTATTACTAAAGATTTGTCGATAAATGAATATTGGACTTTCTTCCTTTCCGTGTTACTTCTATACTTGGATTGACAAACGTTATTACGATCGATTCTCCTTTCCTATCGGTATCCTACCTAAGTCTGACTCATTAAGGTATACAAATTACTTGTGAGTTCCACCAAAAATTGAAGTTACATGCTTTATTTACATTTCCTATATACGGTATTTTCTAGCCTTATATTTTAAACACGTTAATATTTAATAACATGCGCCTTTACCTTTTTCTAGATACTTTAGAGATACAACAGATGGTAACTGAATAATTCATTTAAGAATGAATGAAATTATCAAATACACGAATATAATAGACTACAGCATTTCATACACCCAATGAATATATTTGCCATTGCCATGGTAGGTGAGTACTTACGTGTGCTCTAAGTACTCACAATCCTCTATCTAGTTCTTTGATAACTGTATTGTTTTATTTATCATCTATTATTTGATTCCCAATCTTTTTAATTCTCATTCCTCTATTTATACTAAACTCTTTTTTCCAATATTATATACAATACTCTTTATCTAACCTAATATAAAATCTATACATTAAGTAAAGAAGGGCAATTAAGATCATATAACTAGTATTAAGTAGTATATTTGTAGGCAGAAAGCCAGTTTTTTATACATAAAAGTAGGGCCAGAATACGAAAAACCGAGAACGAAGGTACAGTTGTAAGCCCAAAATGTGATGCTTGCGTATTTTACCAATACCATCAAACAATGACCGCAAGGTCAGAATGGAGGTTGACTGTTCATATTTATTTTATACTACTTATAATTTACCCTACTATTTATTGCTTTGCGTCTATTATGAATACGCACACTAATCTTTTTGTTTATATATCATGAAGGATTCTTCAGCTCGTTTGCGTGTTCATTCTGAAATGACCCATACAGTACCGTCAAGGGCAACATCTTTCCAAGCAACAGCAGGTATCCGAGATTATGCGCCAAAAAGAAAGGCTTGCTTTTCAATAGAAGGAGGACCATCTCGCGATGCGTCTATTATGGAAAACACCAAACTTTCCAAATTGGTGGGAGACCGAATTTCGTGTCTTTCATTATCCTAAATGTGGCCCACACGATTCACCCGCGGTACTCGTACGCTTATACAGGTTATGACAAAATGAGTTGCTTCCTTATTACATCCTAATTATTTCTACTGCTCGCGTTACGTCTATTATTACAATACATTACCTCATCTTCATAAGGTATACCATAACCTAAATAAATTAAAAAGAGGCTAGATTATTTTATTGAATTGATAAGTTTCTTATCAAGCAATGGGAATATTGGCGCTACTTGCTATGGAATGATATTTCTAATGTCGTCACTCATGCTGCTTCTGGTGTGGTTGATATTTTTCATGGTATTGATAAAGCTGTTGCCGATAATTGGAAATTCTGGAAAGCTGTTAGTCATGGTATTTTCTCTCATTATTATGCAATAACAATGAGATGATTGCTTATCAACATATTTTAACCTATATTCTCATTTAACCAGCATATACCTCCTTGTTCATAGATACTCTAACGAAAGAGTAAGAGGCTTGTACTGAATATTTGAATGAGTATATATAAGTTCACGTTCGTAAGTGAGGTTAATGATATTCTGCGAACTGTCGATCCGCGACTGTAACCAAGGATTACCCTTCTGAATGTCACGCTGATTATCTATATATAACATATAGTAAAATACAACAGTTTAAACATGTGACTTGCTGTCTTTCTCAATTACCCATAATCATGTCTTACATATATTATATTCTCTTCTTTTATATGCAAGCATTTCTTCTCTATCACATACCCCAATGCTTGGATCTTATAAAATAAGGGGCTTGCTATCTGACGATGATCAAAAAAGGCTTTGCTACATTTCGTAAGATGCAGGAAAGAAGAGCTGGATAAGTGAAATATAACAAAAAATCAATGTTAATAATAATA
>JABUQX010027016.1:0-21987 GCA_015478945.1 Trachelipus rathkii
GAGTTAGAGGCAAGAGCGTGGATATCTTTTTCAGATGTAGCACAGAAGTTTCTTGGGGAACAGAAAAGCCGAGAACCACTAACACTTTACAGGAACTGCTATACAGTTTTCATTCTCATGGATGAGATGAAGTATAAAAGTTGCAATCCTACTTACATTTCACCTAAGCAAATTCTGGATAACTAGGCGATGCCTAGTGATTGAGCAGGGTGAACCGCTTCCATCAAAGATCGAAAGTTCATGGAAGGACGTTACCCGGGCAAGTGGGATATCATTATGATGGCCGACTATTGTTGGAGCTTGAAGAGGGATATTCCAGAGGCTATGCACAGTAGATCGTCTACGAAAAGAAAGTTACTACCATCGTAGGTATGTTTACATATAACTAAACCCATATCCTTCTCATTACATTTTTGTTTTCCCATATTACTCTTTATTCATAGTTGTTTTATATGTTTAACATATATCTATCAAAAGACATGTATCATATCATTGCGATTGTTTCTCTCCTTTCATATATCCAATGATATATATATATATATATATATATATAATATATATATATATATTATATATATATATATATAAATATAGTAATATTATCATTATTATACTACTACTTCAGGCCTCCTATTATTCTATATATATATATATAGTTATATTTCAAAATTGGGATAGACCCTCTTGAAAAAGGTAAAATCATAAAATTTTACAATTCTTTGTTACACACAATATCTCACAATTGCGATGGATGTGCAAAAACCGATTACATTTTAGGAAACCAGCACATCAATAATCAATTGGGAAACCCCCATCCAAGAATTTCATGTTTACCAAGTGTTATATACAAAGTAAATAAAAACAAAAAGTAAATAATATTTTTTACCTATAGCAAACCATTCAAACAATTATAAAAATAAAATTAAATGAATAATTGAAAAAAGTTTCGTTTTTAGTAAATATTAAACACCTAAAACTTCATTTGACATAAGCTCCAAGTTAAAATGACAGAACATTAGCGCAGTTCTCCATTTTCAAGGGATAACCTATTTCTTTGTGGCTTCATAAATATTTCCTCCCGTTCTAAATATTCTTTCACTTTCGGGACTGATGACGGTGGAGCTGAATGGTATTTTATTGCTAGTTTTATCAAATTCATAAAACTATTTCCAGTGTTTTTCACCAATTGAAGGGAATATACCAATTGTCTTCACTGGTCAAAATAGGCAAACCTTATATATTTGTTTATTTCTTGATGTAATTCCGTATGTATAGCCTTTTACTGTACAATAACCACATCGTCAGAAGAATGGGACTTTCTTTTTTCAACTCTCACTTTCTTTTCTGTATGACGATTTTGATGCCACAGTTTCTTTAAAACAATCCTTTAAAGAAGTGAAAATGGAACCTTCAGCTCCTTTCCTCCTATTCTACGTAATCAATCGTCAGCAGAAGAGTCCAGGGACTTATTGTTAATTGCTAATGGTTTTCCATGCCTCAACGAGTCAAATATTTTTTTACTCGATCGTCATCTGAATCATGAATTGAAAAATTAAGCTTGAATCGCAAGATCTAAGAAAGTAGCTACACACAAAAAATTTATCAATATAGAAACTTAGAAAAGTCCTTTTTTCATACTGAATTTCTTAAACTCTTCAACTGAGTGTAATGTAAATTTCCACTGAATGTTTGTTGTACGCTTTTAATTGCCTTTATTTAAAACATAGATTCATTGCTAAACATGGAAGGCGAATCACTTGGAACATCTGTTACTTCACGTCAGATGCTTGTTTCAGTGATGTTGTCAAATGGCTCAAGTAAATGGAATAATTTGTCCAAATTCTGAAAAGTTAGTCAAACATTTCTGATTGCAAGTTCAGACAGCGTATAGGATAAGGGAACTTTTTGGCTTCGAACAATCTTTTAAGCAATTATTAGTTCTGGTCGCGCGAGCGTGGTAGAAAACTGTCTTGATATAATTTTATGCTGTTTACATTCAGCCTTGCATCTGTAAAGTTTTTTAAGCTTTGCAGCTGCCATTTGCTGAATGGTGAAAATTGAAGAAAGGATAATGCTTCTGGCAAGTAAATAAAAATATCTTTAACAAGACTTCTGACATATATTTGAATCGGTGATGCATATTGCAACAATGGTAAATACATGCAAAATTGATAGCAAGCACTCTCACGTTATACCAGCTACCATGTTTGGTCGATTATCCCGTATCACTAAATGATTCTCTTTTTTAGAAAATATTTGAAAACAGTTTGCAAAGGTTGTCATCGGTTCTGACAAGTTTTAAAGCTTTTGACCGCCCGTGCTATTTAATTTGGCGATATTTTATTTTTGGGGAAATCATAGTATCTAATTTTTCAATTTTAAATGGTAATAACATTCCATTAATGTTGTAACCTAATTTATTGTTTAATAAAGCTCAATATTCGGCACCGAATAGTTCGAAAAAGCGAATAACCTGAATATTCTGTTTACGTGTTGGCGAATAGACCGTATACCGAATACTTTTACCGGAATATTCGGATTCAACTATCACTAGAATTATATAATATATATATATATCATTCCTTGGTATATTTTTATATATATATATATAATATTATATATACTATACTATATATATTATATTATATTATATATATATAATATATATATATATATATATATTATATTCTATATTATATAATACCTATATATATATATATAAGCTTCATTTTATTTTATTTTTTGTTCATTTGGACTCCTTTTGACATAATAATTTTTTTTTTTACATATAACAACAATATGGAGGTAACTCTTATATTACATCTAAAATGACTAAATATACCAGTTTATTTAAAATTTGTTCATCTATAAGTATTTGTAAGGCGTTTAAGACAGAACACAAGTAACCCTAAGTAATTGGATTTTCAATCCTTTTGTTGCTGCTTCCTTATGACCTTGGTGAGGGGCTTCATTAGATGTTGGGTGGTTCTGTACATAACACTTAAAAATAATATATATATATATATATATATATATATATATATATAATATTTATATAGTAAAAAAGAAATAGATCCAACGTATAAATAAATAAGGAAAAATTAATTAAATAATTAAAATTATATATAAAATATATTAATATATATATATATATATTTTTTTATATATTAGGGTGGTTCTTTTATTTATTTATATTTACATATTGTAAATTTGTTGAGACAAATCCTGAATGTTGTTACTGGTTGTGTGTTTGTAAAGTGTTGATGTACTTAATTTAAGCTCAGTTTATCGATTTCTGCATTAACCATTTATTTTTTTGTACATAAACTTTTACGAGTAAAAAAATTCAAAACATTGGAGCACCTATATTTCTTCTTAACCCAAACATATCTTTTAGCAACCATATAGAGAAACAATTTATAAAAGTGAAATTTTATATTAAAGAAACAGTTTTTAACTCATTCAAAAACTATTTTCTCTGATTCTCAAAAATCTGGAGAAAGAACTGTCCCTGTTCTTCAACTTTGGTAAAAATCTTATTAAAGATTTCTTCGCAATTATTGGTACACATAGGAATTCGCTTAGCTGATTGAATGCTTCAAGGAGTCAACTAGGTTTTAAAGTTATGAAATTTTGCAAGTGTTTTTCTTCAACCACTCATCAGCTGTTATGTGAATTTTAATTGGTGGGAATTTCTGGACTTTCACTTTGTAGGGCAATTGAGCACTTTACTCATTCCCTTTAGTGTTATCTTTCATAAAAAAAATGATGTCTAACAGATTCTTCTGAAAGACAACACAAATGACGAGGGGAGCCAATTTCTAAAATTTCTTGTCTTCATAAAACGCAAATTGCTTATGGTCATTATCTAGTGCGAAGTTAGCTGACGAAGCTTCAAAATAAGTAGTTTATATGAATATATATATATATATAAAAATATGATATATATATATATATATATATATATATATAATATATATATATATATATATATATAATATATATATATATATATATATATATATATATATATATATATACAGTATATAATATATAATATATATATATATATATATTTGTATAATACATCTCTATCTATTTGTTAATATTTAAATATATATATAAAGATATTAATATATATTAATAATATATATAATTTAAATATCTACTGTAAAGATATGATTTTGCTGCATTTTTACCTTTTTATTTTTCCCAAGATTGGGAGTAAGGTGCGTAGCATGCATCAGAAAAGAAAAGCAATTAGAAGAATATGACAAAAGTCGAAAAGAAAAGCCCAGCCTTACCGCCCCTCTGTAACCATTAATTAGTGAAAATCGCGCAGTCAGAAGATCCACCCCGAGAGTTTCAATAGGACCACGGACGGAAACCTCACTATGGTAAGATGTCAAATGTAAAGGGTTCATCCTGATGGCCCAGGTGGGGCCACAACCATACCTCACAAAACCCGCCATTCACTCCTGTTATACAACTTTCTTTTCTCCTCTACCAAAACTTACATTCCTCTCCTTCAAACATTTCTTTTACTGACTCAATTCACTTTTCTTCATCAGTCTCCCAAGCCGGTCGTTCCACACACTCACCACCATAACAATCCGCTTAAATCCAACCGACTATCATTCATACTTTCCACATGACCAAACCAATCTCAACATACTTTCATTTATTCTCCTCATTACCCCTTTCTTCACACACACACACTCTCTAATACGTTCTTCCTCATTTTATCAATTCTTTTCACACCGCTAGCACACCTCTAAGATTGTCCATCTGAACAACATTGAAACTTTAGATCTATACTTCTTATTCCAGTCCATAGTCTCACTACTATACAAATAACACAGGTACAACATACCTCATGTAAGACCCTAGCACCTTCAAGACTTAGTCCCCTTTACATTCACCAAACGATTTAATTGCACCAGCCACCTTCCCTGCCATTCACAACTTTTCCTACTACACTCTGCATCATCACCCTTTTCATCCACTCATCCAACTTACCCTTAAATATTTAAACTCAGACACTTGCTCCCGCTGCTGTGCACACATCTAACATAACTTCACACTGAGACTGTTCCTCACTCACAACCATAACCTTACTCCTTATAACCACGTTTACTTTCAAAACCCCTCCTTGTACACACCCTGCCAAATCTTCTTCCTACAACCTCTCAAACTCCATTCTCAGATTTCGCCACACTAAAACCAAATCATCCGCAATATAAATAGGTAGGGCACCCTCCAACTCTCCCATTCTCTATCATTCTAACACCATTTCCCTGCCATCCCCACCTCGAATTCTTTCATAACCCCATCCATAATGCAATTGAATAACCAAGGAGACATAACACAACCCTGTCTCAGACCTCTCCGCTATAAATCCTAAACCAATCACCATTGACACATTTATTCTTACACACTCCTCACTATCGTCATAACATACTTTTGATTCCATCCAGAAGCATACCATGATGTATGGACATATATATATATATATATATATATATATATATATATATATATATATATATATATATATAATATATACTATATATATATATATATATATATATATATATATATATATATTATAAATATATATATATATATAAATTATATATATATATATAATATATATATATATATATATATATATAATATATATATTATATATATATATATATATATATATATATATATATATATATATATATTTCTTCAAATATATGAAATTTGAAGACTTGCTTGTTTTTGTCGGTAGGTCTAAAGATGGTTATCGAAGTGAAAAATATGATTGATTTTGTGTTGGTGAAGGAAATGTTGAAGTATGTGATGGACGTTAAATCAGTGAGGGGGTTGGGAATGGGAATATTAGTTCAATTTTGTTTTATTTAAGATTAAGATAGTGAGGTCATGGGAGGAGAGGAAAGAGATAAGGAAGGAAAAGGGAGAATTAAGGGTGAGAAGTTAATTGTACAAGGTTATAAGGAATGTATTGATAGCAACTTGAAAATAAATGGCAGTTGGAATGTGAAACAAGGTGAAACTGAGCAAATCTGGACCGCCAAATGATGGAAAGCCTTTATTGGTAATGCAAGAGAAGTATGTGGATGTGCTAAAGTAGAAAGTAAGAGTGTCAATAATGAGTGGTAGAATGAAGAGGTGATGCATGCAGTTAAAAGTAAAAAAGTGGCATGGTTCAATGTACTAAAAGCCAATGATGATGTCTCAAAAGAAAGATGTTTGGAAATATATAAAGAGGAAAAAGGAAGACTAAAAGCTGAATACATAGGAGGATAAAATGAGGTAAATGAACAGTAGCTAAAGAGATCACCGAAGTTTCTTGTGGATCAATATTTAAAATAGAAGTTTTATTGATTAGGGGTTTTTATGATTGAGATAATTAAGTATTTAAACTTGACTCTTGAATATTACCTAAAGTGATAAACCAAGGTTGGATCCAATTTGCTGTAAAGTGCATGAACAAAATTACTAAGAATGTTTTTATCTTAAAATGGGTATGATAAAATTCCCTGATACGAAGCAACAATGACTCGCCTGAAGAAAAGTGCTGAAATGAGTGAGGTGATTGAAGTTTCTTGAAAGATCGACGATTAACTAGTATTAACGAAATATTTTATTAATTATACCTCTCTCTTCATTTTATACTTGAGAATATAGTAAAGGTGAATCCATCTTGGCTTTGAGTTAAACGATAAAATTACTACAATGTTGGTAATATATAAAGATTTAAGTAAAACAAAGGTCACGACCCCCTTTTAAACTTTAAACATTAAAGTAAGAATATGAATTAACACAAAGTCCTCTTCTGAAATATTAAAAAAAAATAATATACTAATATTCCAATTAAACTAAAATTTCACAGAACACTTGTCATAATAAAAAATGGTATATCCTTCTTCCAAGATGGCGTCACTCCCTTTCCTGTAATTATAAAAATAGTTTAGTAGATTTAATTAACTGAATCATTTTTCTCTTCTCTTTCTTCTTCCTCTCCTGTCCTCTTTCCTTCAACATATAACCTCATGTTGTCGGCTCTCACTCCTTCTTTCGTTAACACATCCGCTATCTGTGCTTTTGTGCTTTTTCATATTATTTATTTATATCATGCCTTTAATAACAGCGATATCTATCCTCAGTCATTTACTTGTCACTCATGAAGTGGAATAGATAGCTTTACTCAATGTTTTGTTATCAGTTTTTATTCCTATAGGAACAGTTTCCCCTGTAATTTCTTTTCATATGTTTTTCAAATAAATAGTTGTCTCAGCTCCTTCTAGCATACTAATGCTAACGTTTCTGCTTCTTTTGTTGATCTCGCCACCCTCTTGGCAACTTCAGATTTTCAAAATATCGGACACTTTTTCTTACTTTCATCTACCAAACTAATTATATAACCTATTTGGGACTTCTCATTGTCGACGTTTCCCAATGAATCATTTGTGTACACTTCAAACCTAATTCTTCCTTCTCTTAACTCCTCCATTTTTATCTTTAGCTCTTCTTTTATTTTCCTAATTGCTCTACGAACTTTCTTCATATCCTTCTCATAAGCTATTTTATTAGCCTGCCTTGCTCAAGTCACTCACACTGTAAGCAATGTCCGGTCTACTATGTTGACTCACCCAATTTAGTTGTTTTACTAATGATATGTATCTTGTCATTTCTTCTTTATTTAATTCTTTCTCTCCATTTTCCATAGGTCCGTAGATCTCATCATCTGTTTGCATCTGTTTTATATAATTTTCTTGACTCATCCATAAACATCCTTCTTCTTTTTCACTTCCACTCCTATGTATTTAAATAATACTTGCCCTTCTGTTCCTATTTTTAATTTTTTCTTAATTGCCCCTATGACTTCTTCTTCGAATATGTCATTTCCTCCACAGAATAAATCATCTGCGTGGGTATACATTACTTCTATTAGTTCATTATTTCTCTTCCAACTAAATATTGTTGGATCTAATGAGCATTTATCTCCTACTACTTCTTTCTTCGTTTTTACCACTTTATCATACCAAACCTTAGCTGTGTTTTTCAATTCATAAACTGCCTTCTTTAACTTTCATCTTTCGGAGGTGATATATAAACTGTTCTTTCAAGTTTATCTCCTTGTAGATATGCTGTCTTAATATCCATTGTTTTACATTTCCAACCATATCTTTTTGATATTCCTATACATAATTTTAAAGTTTCAGTAGCACACGTGGGTTCGTCTGTAGAATAGAATATTCTCAATCTTTTTCTATGAAACCTCTCACCACTAACCTTGCCTCACAAACCCTTCTTCCTTTCATTTTTTTCTGTCGCTATCCATCTGGTAGTTAATATTTTTTGACCTCCTTTATTTATGGCCTCGTTCACCTCATTTTCAATCCAGCTTTCCAACTCCTTTACCTTTGCTTCTAATACCTTTTTGCCTTCAAAATTGGCTAAAAATACTTCCTCTTCATCCGGTATACACGTAATGTTCTGCTATTTCTTAAAATTATTGTACCTAAAATTCTTATACCTAATACAGACTTTACAGCCCTCAGGTTATTTATCCGGTTTTTCTGAAACCTTCCAAACCAAACATTTTCCTTTTTTGAACCTTTTTATGAGTTTAATCTTAATAAGTTTTTGTTGTTCGCCTTGTCTATATTTTATTTCTTGATTTTGAAACACCAAAAACAACTCTTTTATCCCTCATATCAACACTCTTCATTCTTTCCATGGTTTCTCTCCCTATCAACCATGGTATATCTCCTCTAATTACTTCAGTTTTAATTAAAAATTTATAATTCCTATTTGGCAAGGTGTATCTATACTTTTAATGGTTTCATATTTACTTTCACTAAGCACAATTTTTTTCTTTTTATCTTGACTGTTATTCATCTCCTTTATCTCTGCACCACTTAACTCCATCATTATCCGGCCTAGTCATCTCTTCCCCCCACATAAGGTCTTCGTACAACCTGTGTCTAGAATTCCTTCTATGTCTCCATATACTTCATCTTCCTCTTTTTCTACTCTGAAATAACTTACTTTCTCTTCTTCAATATTCATACTTTCTTTTTTTTGATTTCACCTTCTCTAAATACTGTGAAGTTTCTTCCTTTATTGTTCCATTTCTTTGGGCAGGCTTGTGTGTAATGATATTCTGATCTGCATATCACACATCTTGTTACTTTCCCGAACCTCACAAGGTTTTTTTCTTCCTTGTATTTCTTTCCTCCTTGTATTTCTTTCTTCAATGTTATTACTTTCTTAGGAAATATTCTTATTAAAATCGTTTTTATTACTTCGAAAGAAACTGCTCTTTTCCACAACTGGACTAAAATCAATTGTTTCTTCTCTTTATCTATACCCGTTCTCTTTAGAAGATATCCTCTCATATCGTCTGTCATAGTCCCTCCTCCAGCTGTTTCGCATTCTACGCTATCTGCTACCATCTTGATAAAATTCCCTGATATGAAGCAACAGTGACTCACCTGAAGAAAAGCGCTCAAGTGAGTGAGGTGATTGAAGTTTCTTGAAAGATCGACGATTAACTAGTATTAACGAAATATTTTATTAATTATACCTCTCGCTTCATTTTATACATGAGAATATAACAAAGGTGGATCCATCTTATCTTTAAGCTACAATATAAAATTACTAATATGATATTATATAAAGATTTCAGTAATTTAAGTAAAACAAAGGTCACGACCACCGTTTAAACTTTAAACGACTAAGTAAGAATATGAATTAACACAAAGTCCTCTTCTGAAATATAAAAAAAATAATTAGTAATATTCCAATTAAACTAAAATTTCATGAAACACTTGTCACAATAAATAATGGTATATCCTTCTTCCAAGATGACGTCACTCCCTTTCCTGTAATTATAAAATTGCATTGGATAGTTAAGTAGATTTAATCAAGGTATTTTGGGGATAAGATAATAGGTAGAGTGAGAAAGTTGAAGAATGGTAAATCTGCATGTTTAGATGAAATTACTGGCGAAATGATAGAGAATTGAGGTGAGATTGTAATTGACTGGATATGGAAATTGTGTAACAAAGCGTTTATGGAGTGTATAGTTTCGAAGGATTGGAGGAGAGCAGTAATAGTCCCCATATATAAGGGTAGAAACTATAGAGGAATTAGTTTATTGAGTGTTGTAGAGAAGATATATATGCTGGTAGTTTGGTTGAAAGAGTGCGTTGAAGGTACGGATTGGCGAAAAACAAAAGTCCATTTAGAAGTGGTAGAGGATGTGTTGGTCAAATTTTCACACTGAAACAAAAGTTTGAGAAAATGAGAAGAAGGATAAACTGTATTTAGGTTTTATGGACTTTCAACAGGCGTATGATAGTATTAATGGTTTACTATTAATAGTGGAGTGAGGTAGGAATGTGTTATGTCTCCTTGGATATTTAATTTGTATGTGGATGGGGTGATGAAAGACTTATAGCGGTAAAGGAAAGTGTTAGACTGATGGAGAATTCAAGAGAGTAGAGGGTGTACTGCTTATTATGCACTGATGATTTGGTTTTGTGTTTCGAACCTGAAGAAAGTTTGAGAGGATTGGCAGAGGGGTTTGAAAGTAAATGTGGATAAAAATAAGGTGAAAGTAGTGAGTGAAAAGAATCTTCGATACGAAATCACGTTGGATGGTGAGAATTTGGAACAAGTATCTGAGTTTAAATATTTAGGATATATGTTAGATGAAAAGGAATGCATGATGCAGAGTGTACTATGAAAGTTGTGAATGGTAGGAATGTAGTTGGTGCAATTAAATCTTTGGTGGATACAAAGGGACTAAGCCTTGAGTGCTCTAATGTTTTGCATGAGGGGAGGTTGTTACCTGTGTTAATGTATAGTATTGAAACTATGGTGTGGAATTAGAGGCATAGATCTAAGGTACAATCTGTTCTGATGGGCAATCTTAGGGGCGTGTTAGGTGTGAGATGAATTGATAAAATGAGGAATTAACGTGTTAGGAGTCATGTGGTGTGAAGAAAAGTGTAAATGAGAGAATAAACCAAAGTATATTAAGATGGTTTGGTTATCTGGAAAGGATGGATGATAGTCAGTTAGTTAAGCAGATGTATAGTGGTGAGTATGCTGGGAATCGACAGTGGCAATGGGAAATTACACAATAGGAGTGAATGCCGGGATTTTGTGATGGTTTATGGTTGTGGGCCTGCCCAAGAGATGATCTCTACATTGACAAGATACCACAGCGAGGGTTCGTCGCGTTCTTCTGAAGCCCTAGGGTGGTTTTTTTTACTGTGATGAGCTCTCACTTAAGGGTGGAGGAAGGTGGCTTTCCTTTCAACTTTCATCATGTTTTTTACTACTTTACTACCTTTCTACTTCCAGTGTATGTTGCGCACCTCACCCCAATCTGGGAAAGGAGGTAGATTTTATATATATATATATATATATATATATATATATATATATATATATATAAATATATAATATATATATATATAGTATATAATATATATATTATATATATATATATATATATATATATATATATATATATATATAATTAGGATGTATTAGCCATGTCCTTTCATTTAAAGTACTTTTCTTATTTTTTATTATTTGGAAAAAAAAATAAAGGTTTTTAATTGATTTTAGGCAAAAAGCAAAAACCACGATGGTTCAAACTAAACAACCCTGTCCCTGGGGCTGTAATGAGGCCACAATTGAGCCCAACCATTCATGCGGCAATGTCGCTATCTTTCAGGGATTCATCTTTGTCCTTAGGAGTCATTCCCGAATACAGTTTTGGTCTTCAATTTTCCCATTTTTATCGTTTCTTACCAAGCACTTTATAATTCTTTACTGAACATATACGTCTCAGCATTACAGCTGAGATTGTTATAACCTTTGGTTTCTCAATCTTTTGCTAAAAATATTATTTTTTATAAATACACCTTAAAATTCAAAATTTATTTCCTTTTTTTGTGTGTGTGCATGTTTTATTTATAAAATAATTTTCTTTGACATAAATTTTATATTTTTAGTGATGAGTCTCAATCAACAATTGAATGTGGAGTATACAATTTCAACATGTCTTCCTTGGGATCTCTCTTAAGAAGACAAGCAGATGAAAATCCTTCAGCATCCTATTTTAATGTCGATATTATTAAGTATCAGGTAATTTTATGCTTGCTTGGTTAAATTTTCGTATTTTACATACTATACTCTACCAGAATACTTTCAAACTGTGTAAGAAGAGAATATATAAATATAAATATATATATATATATATATATATATATATATATATATATATATATATATATATCATATAATGATATATAATATATATATATATATATATATAATATATATATATATATATATATAATATCTTTCTGTTCTTTCTTTCTTCACCTTCCTCTTGCCCCAAGATTGGGGGTAAGGTAGGTGCGTAACAAGCATCGGAAAAGAAATCAGTAGGAGAACATGACAAACCTCGAAAACGAAAAGCCCACCTACCGCCCCCTCTGTACCATTAATTAGTGAGAGCTCGTCACAGACAGAGAAATCCACCCTAGAGCATCATGGACCGCGACGGACCCCTCACTATCGTAAATCGTCAATGTAAGGGTTCATGCCCTGGCCCAGGTGGGCCACACCCATGCCCCCATACAAAACCCGCCATCTCTTCCTATCATGCACTTTATTCTCGCCTCTGCTAAACTGCACATTTCTCTTCCTTCAGACATTCGTTCACGACTCAATCCACTTTCTCTCTCGTCTCCCAGCCGTCGGTTCCCAACACACTCCCACTATATAGCATCCGCTTAAACCCGACTTTTCCATTTCATCCATTTCCACATGACGCAAAACCCTCCAACATACTTCTTTATTTCTCTCATTTACCCCTTTCCTTCACACCACACTCTCTCAAATACGTTCATTCCTCACTTTATTAATTCTTTTCACACTATGCATGCCCTAGATTGTCCATGCTGAACACATTGAACTTCTAGGATCTAGTACTTCTTATTCCGACCATAGTCTCACTACTATACAATAACACAGTAACAACATACCCTCATGGTAAGACCCTAAGCGCACTCAAGACTTAGTCCCTTTACATTCACCAACGATTTAATTGCACCAGCCACTTCCTGCCATTTCCAACTTTCCTACTCCACTCTGCATCAGTACGTTCCGTTCTATCCAACACATCAACGCTACAAATTTAACTCAGTACACTTGCTCCAGCCTGCTCATCATCTAAATAACTTCACACTGAGGACCTGTCCTCACTCACAACCTAAACCTTACTCTTATCTATTATCTACATTTACTTTTCAACCCCTCCTTTTACATACCTGCCAAATCTCTCTACCAATGCTCTCAAACTCTTCAGATTCGCCACACAGAACCAATCATCCGCATATAAATAGTAGGGCACCCTCCACTCCTCTCGATTCTCCATCATTCTAACACCATTTCCTGCCATCCGCACCTCGAATTCTTTCATAACCCCATCCATATACACATTGAATAGCCAAGGAGACATAACACAAACCTGTTCTCACTCCGCTATTAATGCTAACCAAGTCACATTTGACACCATTTATTCTTACACTACACGCCTTCACTATCTCGATAACATACTTTTGTTCCATCAGAAGCCTACCAACAACACCATAATATCACTAATACCTGCCTATAAAGCTTCCTAATTAATTCTATCCATACGCCCCTGTTGTAAATCCATAAAACCTAAATATAATTTATTCTTCTCTCCCTCATTTTCTCATTTGTTGTTTCAATGTAAAGATTTGATCCACACATCCTCTACCACTCTAAACGCACCTTGTTCTTCTTGCAGCAACCAGTCCTCAGTCACTCGAAACGCCACTTCCTTTCAAGCCAAAATACCCAGCATATACTCCCCTACACCAACACTCAAATAACTTATTCCCCTATAATTTTCTACACAGTTCCCCTTTTCTCACTTACCCTTATATAAGGGAACTATACCGCTCTCCTCCAATCTCCTTGGATACTACTACCCTCTCATCAAAGACGCTTTATTACACAATTCCAAATCCAATCATCACATCTCGCCTCCGCTCTTGATCATATTCACTATAAGTTTCATCTATACTGCAGATCTTACCATCTTAAGCTTTCCTCACTCTACCCATTACCTCCTCCTTACTATAACCTCATCCCCAAAATACTATTCCTTCTTGCAAACATCAAAACCACACACATTCACTACCACCTCATCATTACTGTATATTGTGCAGATTTATCGAAGTGTTCTTCCACACTCGCCCCTCACATCCATATTCATGCAGTTACAAAAAGCCCGATCCCTATTCATTATTCCTCAAGCAGATTCCCTTATTCTTCATCTCTTAACCTTTCGCGCTCCTTCTCAGAAGCTTCTATCCCTTCTTGTATGTCCCATTCATCCTCCTTCAAACTGTTCATTTACCTCTTGTTTTCTCCTACGTATGCACCTTTTAGCTATTTCTTTTTTTCCTTCCTTATATAATTCCAAGCACTTTTCTTTTGAATTTTCATCATTTGCTTTTATACATTCAACCACGCTTCTTTTTTTACCTTTAAACGCTTTCATCACCTCTTCATTCCACCAATTACTGTTTGACATTCTATCTTCCTACTTTAGCACATCCACCGACTACTTCCTGTTGCACTACTTAACAAAAAAATTTTTGGCTTTCCCCCCCCCTTCATTTGGGCCCCCCCCCCCTCAGATTTGTTCAGTATCGAACTTGTTCCCTTTCACCCGATTACTAGCGGCGCTCTTACATACTTAAGCCTTATGTCCCTTGCTCACCTTAACTTCTCACTCTTATTTTACCTACTTTCCTTTCGTATCACCTTCCGTCTCCATCCAGCCCCCACCTAACTTAAATTTTACATTAGAACCAGCATATGATCCGATACTCCCATTCCTATAACGCCCTCACTGATTTAACATCCAAGCAGCATGATTTCAACAATCTCCTTCTTCACCAAGCACAAAATCAATCAATTTTCACTTCGATAACATCTCTACCTACACCGAACTCTAGTATACTAATGGATACTCTTGTGTTTAAAGAAGTAATTAACTTACAGCACATACCTCTCCTCTTCACAGAAATTCAAGTCACCTTCCTACCATTGCTCATTTTCTCGCCGGCACCCCAAACACCTGTTTATACATCCCCTTTTTTTTGACAGCCTATCAACCATTCAGGTCCCCCAACGCTATCAATCTGAAGCTCCTACTTGTACCCCATCCAGAACATCAATTCAAATTATCCCAAAAAAACGTACTCTCTTCAACATTCCCCTCAGATGGACCATACGTCCACAACCACACATACCTTGACCTTTTCAAACTTAAATTTAACCATTAGAATTCTAGACTCACACAATCAAAGTCTACCATAGCTTTGTACCACAGGTCACTCATCAAAATTGCAACTCCTTCTCTCCCTCTCTCATTCTCTTTCACACCAGCACGTACACATTTCAGCACCACACCACTCAACTTCACCTTTTCCTTTCATCTTTGTTTCAGTCAACAGCGAGGCAAATCAAATTGCCCTTTCTAAATACACTCATCACCTCTCTCCTCTTCTCCTCACATTTATTCCTCGTGACATTCCATGTCCCATGACGATTCATACAATTTTGCCGAAAGTTAGAAGGTCGTTACGTGCGATCACAGACCCATCTCGAGGCTGCATCAGCATCCTAGCAAGAGATTAGGTGGTAGTGTGCAGCCAACCCAACTACCACGGTCCCTTAGTCGCCTTCTACGACACGCAAGGACATACGATGTGGGAAATTCATTTTTCTCCGCCGCGCACACAGGGATATTGAGTAAGTTTAGGGATTCTGTAAGGTGTTTATCTAGAAGTGGGGGTGTGTACTTTAAAATCATTGTGGTATATGATAATGTGGATAATGGTGGTTATATATGTTGCTGCGAGGATGGTGTGTGAAGAATATGAACTGCAAAAAGAAAGAGCAACCATTTAAAAATGAAGGTAAATTTCACATCGTTTCGAGTATGCGTGTACTCTCCCTCATATATATATATATATATCATAATAATTATATATATATATATATATATATATATATATATATATATATACATAGGTGATATATGATATGATATAATATAATATATTTATTATTTTATTAGTTATTATTACTTATTATATTATTATTGATGTAATTATTATTATTTTATTATTATTATTATTATTATTAATTAGTTATTTTACTTATTATTAATTATTAATTAATTATTATCTATTATTTATTATTATTATTATTGATTAATTGATTAATCTATCCTCCTATCCCCAGATTTGGGGTGAGGTGCGCAGCATACACAAAACAGAAAATAGTAGAGAGCATGACGCAAAATGAAAAGAAATCTCCCCTTTTACCGTCCCCTTTATACCCCCAGTGAGAAATCGTCGCAATCAGAAAAATCCACTCCGAGTCTTCAAGAGAGCGACGAATATTCACTGTGGAATCCCGTCAATGTAGGGTTCATCCCCTGGACAAAGTCCAAAACCACACCACCTTACCAAATCCCGCCATTCACTTCTGTTTAATGCAACCTTTCTTCTCGCTTTTGCCAAACTCAATTGCCTCTCCTTCAGTTATTCCTTAACTGACTCAATCCACTTTTTCTTCGATATCTCAGCCGGTTGATTCTCAGCACACTCACCACTATCCATCCCTTCCATATGACCAAGTCATCTCAATGTAATCTCATTATTCTCTCATTTACGCCTTTCTTGGCGCACCACAAGACTCCCAAATGAATTCATTCCTCAGTTTATCATTCCTTTTCACACCTAACACGCCCCTAAGATTGTCCCTGAATACTTTGTACTTTAGATTTGTGCCTCTTATTCCAGACCATAGTTTCACTACTATGCATTACCACAGGTAATCAACAGACATACCCCCTCATTGCACAACAACCCTAGCACACTCATACACTTAGTCCTTACATCCACCAAGGATTTAATTGCACGATCCACCTTCCTACCATTCACAAATTTCCTACTACATTCTGCATCATCCGTTCCCTTTTCATCCAACATATATTCTAAATATTTAAACTCAGATACTTGTTCCAGTTGCTCACCATCAAACATGACTTCACTCCCCTCACTCACCTCACTACCATAACATTACTCTTATCTACATTTACTTTCAAACCCCTCCTTTTACATACAGCCCTGCCCCGAAACTCCTCTACCAATCGTCTTCAAACTCGCTTCAGATTCAAAACACAAAACCAAATCATGCCGCATACAATGAAACAGGGATCCTCCACGTCCTCTTCCATTCTCCATTAGTCTAACACCTTCCAATCATGCCACCCCCACCTCTAATTCTTTCATAACCCCATCCATATACAAATTGAATAACCAAGGAGACATAACACACCCCTCCTCACTCTGCTATTAATACTTAAACTAATCATTTTTCAACTCAAGTTTGTTCCTCTACACACCTTCACTATTGTTCATATATTCTTTTGATTCGCATCTCAGGATGCTCTACCACCAACACATAATCACGTAACACTTGCCAGGAGCTTCCCTATAACATCCTATCATACGCCTGTTGCAAACTCCATAAACCTAATCAATTTTTTCTTTCTCTCTCATTTATCTTCTCCTCTCATTTCAATAAATTGAATTATTCCATCATTCTCTTCCACTTAGTAACGCAAAAACGCTGTCTTCACCAAATCATCTTCGTCACTCGACGCACGTTTCGGATCAAATAGCCAGCTTTACTATCTTCCCTACAACACTCAAATAAACTAATTCCTCTTATAATTCCTACAGTTACTGCTTATCCCCTTACCCTTATATAAGGGTACTATTACTGGCTCTCCCTCCAATCCCTCGGAACTATACCCTCCTAAACGCTTTGTTACATCAACTTCAATCCAATCATTCATCAATCTCATATTCTCCGTTGCTTGATCATGGTTCACCAGTAATCTTCATCTATACCTGCAGAATATCCCTTCCTTCAACTTTCTCACTCTACCCACTACCTCCTCCTTCTAATGCCCTCATCCCAAAAATACCTATTCCTTCTTGCGCCTCAACGCCATAGCACATTCACCTATCTACCCTATTACTGCCAATGGTTATACAGAAGAATTTTCGAATGCTCCTTCCACACTCGCCTCACATTCATTTCATCAGTTATGATAGCACCATCCCTATTCAATTATTCTAGGAGTAAGAATTTCCCTTATTCTGCATTCTACGCTTTCGCGGCTGCCTTCCAAAAGGCTTCCTTTTCCCCTTGTAAGTTCCCCCATTCATCCTCTTCCAAACTGTTCATTTACCTCTTTTTTCCTCCTACTTATGGACCTTTTAGTATTCCTTTTTTCCTCCTTATATAATTCAAAGCATCTTTATTTTGAGACTTTATCATTTGCTTTTAGTACATTCAACCACGTTCTTTTTTACCTTTAAACCGCTTTCATCACCTCTTCATCCACCATTCACTGTTAACATTCTTTACTTATTACTTTAGCATATCCACATACGTTTCTTTGCACTGCTAACAACTGCTTCCTTCATTTGAAAAAAATTTGTCTTTTCAAACTTGTTTCACATTTGAAACATTGTATTTGCGAGGTTTCATATATTTCACATTTGTAACCTTGTTTCATTAAGTTTCTCACTGAAAATTCTATTACACTTCCTTATCCCTTCCCTCTCCATTCGAAAAACGAGTGACCCCACTAACACCTAGATTTACATAAAACAAGCATAGATGATGCCGATAATCCCATCGCTAACCCCCCACGTGATTTCAACATCAACACATACTCACATCTTCTTCCACGAACACAAAATCAATCATTCTGACTTATTACTTACACACATACCTCTCTCCTCACAGAAATCAATCAGCTTCCTACCATTCTCATTTTATCTCCCGACACCCCTAAAACCACCTGTTATACATTCCCTTTTTTGATCACCTATCCAACCATCTTAAGATCACCCAGTAAAATCAATCTGAAGCTCCTACTCAGCCCCATTCAAAGCATCATTTCAGATTATCCACAACAAATCGCAATCCTCTTCACATTACCCCAGATGAACCATAAATGTCACAACGCACACATACCTTGACCTTTTCAACATTTCAAAATTTAACCATTAGAATCTAGTACTCTCACAAAACAAAATCTATGCAATAGCTCTGTACATAATCACTCATCCAAGAATTGCAACTCCTTCTTCCACTCTCATTCCTTTCCACAGTGTCCAAACACAGCACATTTAGAACTCACAAACTCATTTCCACCGTTTCCCTTTCATCTCTTGTTTCAGTCACAGCGAGCAAATCAAATTTTCCCTTTCTACATACATTCCCCCCGTTTCCCCCACCTCTTTTCCTCCTTCTCCTAAAGATTTATTCCTCTGACTTTCTATGTACTCATACGATTCATACAGTTTCGCTGAAAGCTAGAAGGCCGTTTACGGCGAGTCACGACCTCTCCGAGGCAATGCATTAGCATTCCTGGCAAAAGCATAAGTGGTAGTGGGCACCCAAACCCAACATCCAAGCCGTCTCTTAGTCCGCTTTCTACACAATTCGCAGAACATACGAATGTTGGCAATTCTTTCTCCCCACACATGAGATAGTTAAGGAAATGGCTGTCTGTAAGATGTTGATCTAGAAGAGGGGTGTGAAACTGGTATTAAGTATGTGTATATGATATGTGGATAAAAGTTGGTGTCTGTAAGATGTTCTGTGGATGATGAGTGTGGACATAAGTATGGGTGTAATATGATATGGGGATAAAAGGTGGGTCTTGTAAGATGTTCTTGGATGAATGAGTGTGCAAAGAACATGAACTCAAAAGAGAAATGTGCGGCCATTAGGCACTTTATACATACTACTATATCAAAATGGGAGGTAATTTCATCGCTGCGAGTGTCTGTAATACTATATATATATATATGATATAATATATATATATATATATATATATATATATATATATATATAATATTATATATAATATATATCATATAATATATATATATATACCTGTATATATATATATATTATATATTCATATATATATATATATATAATATATATATATATATATATATATAATATCTATATATTATATATATATATATATATATATATATATATATATATATATATATATATATTATATATATATATATATATATATATATATATATACGGATAGCAGAAACTTCAAAAACCCTCAAAAACTCACCAGCTACAGGACCAGACTCAATCTCACTACATTTAAAACACCTCGGGAAAAGCACTTCGCCTTATCACAGAAATCTTCAACAAACCTGGCAACTTAACTATATAGCCCCTCAATCTGGAAACAAGCATTTCATACTCCCAACTCAAGCCTAAAAAAGACCCTAACTTCCCCTCCTCTTACCCGCCCAATCTCTCTCCTCCATCAGTAAAACTGCTGGAGAAATTAATATTAAACAAAATCTTACCTATCATCACCCTCCCAGATTGCCAACACGGCTTTAAAAGCAACCACTCCACAACTACAGCCCTTACCTCCCTCACCCAACACATCATCAATGGCTTCAACCAATCCCCATCCCATAGATCCATTCTCATAGCAATCGATATCAACAAAGCCTTTGACACTGTCGCCACATACATTCTTATACAAAAAATCCTTCAATCCTCCCTAGAAAATATTTCATTAAAATGGCTTTCCTAATTTTCAGTAACAGCATATTTGCCAAAGTTCTCCACAAAAACAATCTCTCCCACTCCATTAAATTATTAAATTACAAAATGGCGTCCCACGGGGCGCCATTCTCTCTCCATTCCTCTTCAAATCTTGTTTCACAGCAGACCTCCCATCCCTATCCACCAATCCACCAAACTTATCATATACGCAGATGATATCAGCCCTCATTTCCCAACACATCCAGACGTAAATTTGCCATCCTTCAACAAAGAAATACTTACAACAATTAAAAAACTTGGCTTACTCCCTCCAACAGAATGACCGCCTCCCCCCTCAAATCCTCCATCACTCTCCTAACCACCGACGGCCACCCAATCTTCACTCCATCCAAAGTTTTCCTGAACAACAATCCCCTCCCCCTAAACAAAACCCCAAAAATATTAGGACTTACCTATGACACACACATGACGTTCTCCCCCCCCCCACATCGACCAAATCACCTCATCAACACAACGGAAACTAAACACCCTCCGAACCCTTTCCCAACACAACTTCAGTGGCAGGAAACACACCCTTACCACCACTTATAAACAACTCCTCAGAACAAACATGAACTATGCTTCCCCCGCATGGTTCCCTGCACTGTCAAAATCTAACTCAAAAAAATTACAAATCACACAAAACACCGCCTTAGAGTTATCACTGGATGCACTAAAACAACCCCCATCCAACATGACGAGACTTACATCCTCCCTATCTCCACCCACCTGGAGATGGTGGGACGTCAATTCTACCAGAAAACCTCTTAATCCAACCTCACCATGTCTACCAATATTCTCCAACCCCTCCCCACACAGACTAATATCCCGACACTCCTAACCAGCTAAATTCTATAATGCCATCTACAACATTATTCCCCTCCTCCCAATAAGTCATGGCTCACTCATATCCATACACAACTAACTAACACGTACCTACAAAACCGCCCCAATAACAATTTTACTAAACTCCCTCTCGCCCAAAAATTTTCCCCTATAGAAGTAATACACTGTCCAGAAGAAGCCAAATTGACCTCGCCGGATCAGATCCGGTTCACCGACCCAAAACTCTTTACATTATTAAATATAGATTCAACCCTAGACAATGTTACTTCCCCCACTGCACCAAGATGTTTACATTTCCCAGGACAT
>JABUQX010027017.1:0-33252 GCA_015478945.1 Trachelipus rathkii
AATAAGTAATAATAATAACTTTCTATATTATAATATTCACTAAACATAAAACATAATTTAGAAAAATAAAATTAAAATTATTAATATTATATATAATAATATTTACAGATAGAGACTTACATTCGTCTCTCGGCATTAGATCAGTCGTGACTTCCTATATATATACCGTTAACAACAACTATATCTTTTTATGACAGAATAATCGGCTATTCCTTTGAGTCTAAGCGCATGAAGCATTAAAGATACTATGTGATGGCGCCATTCTCCCCTGTGTCATATGTACTCGGACCTTGATGTAATAGAAAGGATCGTATATATACAGACCTTTCTAGAGGTTGGTACCTCATTATTCACAGCGAATCGAGACTTATATCCAGGGGACTTGAAGCTCACACGAGACATTGCTGATCCGACTAATAAGAGAAAATAACATAATAATAAAATAAAGGTTTAGTTTAAAAAATAGTGACCTTTAAATAAAAAACTCACTTTATTCTAGATTAAATGATATAATATTATTTATTTTTCAACAAACTAATTCTAAAGTCTCTCTTCCTGACTTCATCCCCACTTTTTTGGTTAATTTAGGATTATAAATAAAATAAAGTCTAAAACCAACTTTAAAGAAATCAACATAAAAGACATTACAAATATCATTCCATAATTAAAACAAACACAGATTACCAACTATTGATAATATACGTCTGTTCAGCTATATAAATAATTAATTAAAATAAATCATTAAAATAATTAATAATAAAAAAAGAATAAAAAGAATAATTATATCTTTAAATAAATAATAATTAAATTATAAAATAAATACTCTTTAATAAAAGGAAAGTAATATTATTAAAAATAATAATTAATAATAATAATATACTATTAATGAAATATTATATAATTACACAATGAAAATTACCGAAGAATACAGAAACTTCTAGCATTTTTGACGAAGATGTTTTCTTTTGGCTGTTGGAGATAATATACTACAACATTTAATCGTGAAGTTATTCCTTTAAAAATTTCTAATTATAACCAAAAGTTATCGAAAATCTGCGAAGCAGGACAATTGTGCACATTGACCAATTATATGATATAGCCCAGAAAACAACACCAACGATTACGTACATTTAACTAATACAAAATAATAATAAATAAAAAAAAAACAATTCAATACATAATTTGATAAAAAAGATTTTCATATATAATAAGTTATATTTAGACTCCAGTGTCTAATATATTTATTAAAGCATAAAAAAGAAAAAGTTATATAAAAAAAATACAACACGTGTTATAAAATAAAAAAGAAATAATCCTAAAATACAGCCTAAGCTTAGCAGAAGTATAATAATTAAATAATATATAATAAATAAATACTAATTAATATAATATATTATATATAATAATTAAATAATAATTATAAATAATATATATAATAATTAATAATTATGGTAATATATAATAAGTACAATAATAATTATAATAATGATACAATAATATGTATCAATGATGAATAAAAATATTTAATGCTATATTCAAGACCCTAACATTTGAATCCCCAAATATACAAATTTAATAAATATTGGCATTTTTATGGTATGTAATAATTTATACATACAGTTATTTAAAAGTACATAGCAAAATATAACAAATAAATATAAATAACATTAAACACGAAACAGATGACAAAATCCTAAATAGAGTCGTCAACGATAGTTAAAATAAGGTTTTTTTTTTTTTTTTTTTTTAATCAGAATATGATAAGACATAATTAATCATGTGAAAACTAAAATTTACACCCAATAATAAATAAAAATTTTTTGCTTACTTTTAAAATTTAATAAAATCACCAAATAATTATATATACATATATATATATCTGATATATTAATATATATATTAATAATATATATATATATATATATATTATATATTAATATTAATATATATGATATAATATATATTATATATATTATTATATATAGTATGTGTGTATTATTAGTTATGAACTGTTGAGTTCTTTTACTTCAAAGTGAGTAACTCTCTGACTATAAAATATTAAATTCTCTTTATTTATGCTCGATAGATAGATATAGCTATTAAGGTTGGAGTATACCAACCAATATATTGAGTATATATCTAAATAAGCTTACTAATATACAATATACAACATAATAATATTGCATATATATTCTTCTAAATAATTAAATAGATAATAATAATAATATTATTAATCAAATAATATATAATCTTTTTATACATAATGTGGACAAAATATCATCAATACAAATATTATTATTAAAATAAGTCTCTATTGTAATAGCAATGAAGGGAAATGGAAGGTACGAATATTATTATATTAATTAAAATTTAATTCATAATAAGCATTAATATAACAATAAATGAAACACAGAGCGAGAATAATTTGAGCAGAATTAATTCAATTCACATTTAAAAAATTAAAATTAATATTTATATATTAAATTATTTAAAATAATTTTTAATTTAAATATAATATAATTCTATATATAAATATAATAATTATAATAAATTAATAAAAAATAACTAATTATATATAGAATAAATAAATATAATAATTATTTAAAATATTATTAAATAATTATATTATAAATAATATAATAATGAAGTTAATAATTAATAATACTTAAATATTAATATTATAATAATTACTATAATAATTTTCAATTAAGTTTAAATGTAATAATATATATACTATATAATATTGATAAAATAATTATATAAGAAAAATTAATAAACAATAAATTATTAATGATATAATAAATTATGATAAATATTAATTAAAATAATAATATAAATAATATTAATAAGCTTATAATATGTAAAAACATTAACATTAAAGCATTAACTAATAACTGATAAAAAATCAGAATAAATAAAATAATGAAATAATAAAATATAGAATATTTATAATATATATAATAAATAATATCACTACTTAACAAACTTTAAAAACAAAATAGTTACCATTAAAATTAAAAAACTTACTTAAGAATTATAAAATAATAATATAAAAATATAATTATATATAATCATAAATAATTAAATTAAAATAAATATATATATATACATTACGTTATATAAATGATATATAATAATAATAGTAAGTAAATAAAATAAATACGAATCTAAATAAAATATATATTAATTAAATATAAATAATATACAGAGTGAAATAAATATTAAAATTTATTTATTTGTAAGAATATAAATATATAATTAATATAGAATATAATAATAAATAATTTAATAATTAATAAATATAAATTAATTAAATATAATTAATAATAAGAAAAGTAGAGTTTTATAAAAAAAGTTAACTGGAATTCAAAAATTCAATAATATTTTAATTAAAGATAATGCATTGCGATTATCTGGTTTTATCAAGTCTATAATTTTGTTAACAACATGGAGCACAAAAAATATAAAATAATAAATGAGAAATGCACATGACCATAAAGAAAAATTATTAAAACCTTTATGCTAAATAATCTAATAAAAGAATTAAAATCGGAAAATACTTTACAAACTAAGAAAATAAAATGAAATATTTAAAATTATTAATATAAAACCTAAGAAAATTTAACTATATAAATAATTATAAGAAATAATAAAAATTAAATTTTAAATATAAATAAAAATATTTAATATATAAAATTAAAATAAATTAAAATAAAAAATAAAAACATAATATTATTTAATAATTAAAAATAAATCAACAAATGACAGTAAATTTTAAAAATAATAAACATAATTAATAAAAAATAATAAAAAATAAAAAAATGAAACAAAATAATAAAACTATAATTAAGAAATAAACATAAAAAAAATAATAAAATTAAAATAAAACAAATTAAATAAAATCATATATACATAATAAAATTAAAATAAAAAAATAAATAAAACTTAAAATGAATACAATATTGACAATAATTAAAAGAATAAAAAAAATAATAGAATGAGTACTTAAAAAAATAAAAATTTCCCTTCCAATAATTAAATAACCCATATTAAAATAATTCAAAAAATGATAAGAGCAAATATAATAACAATTAAACAAAAAATAACGAGGAGTGAAACTAATAAATATAAAAAATTAAAAACTCATAAATAAAATAAAACAAATAATGAAAAATAAAATAAAATAAAGTAATAAATGAAAATTAAAATAAAAAAATAATAAAAATTAAATAAAAAAACAAATAAAAAATTTGAACACATAAAATTATAAAAAATAAAAAATCAAAATATAAACAAAAAAAAAATAATATTAAAAAAGAAAAAGAATTAGAGATTATAAAGAAAATTATTTGTCCTTCTAATGACAAAAAATTAAAATAAAGTAAATAAAAATATGAAAAGAAATTTAAAATAAAATAATAAAAAATAAATAAAATAATAAAAATATAAAATAAAAAAATAAAATAAAACTATATAAAAAAAATAAAAATATATTAAATAATAATAATAATTAATAAAAAAATTTATAATATAAAAAAATTTAAATTATAAAAATAAAAAATATTTAATAAATATAAAAATAAAAATAAATAGAAAATAAATATTAAAATAAAAAAATAAAAAATAAAATAAAAAAATAAATAAAAATATAGAAATTAATAACATTAAATAATAAATAATAAAAATAAAATACAATTTAAATATAATATAAAATAAAATAAAAGAAAATAAAAAAAAACGGATACCAAGTTCAAACAAATACTTTAATAACAAATAAAATAAAAATATTCAATAATAATAAATGTAAATATTTATAATAAATAATTAAAATAAATTTAAATAAATAAATAATCAATAATAATATTAAAGTTATTAAACAAATATAATAATTAAGATAATAATTAAATAAAATTAAAAAATTTAAATAAAAATGAATAAAAATAATAATAAATAATAATAAAAAATTAAAAGATAAATTCTGACAATTATCAATATAAATATAATTAAATAAGAAATAATATAAAAATAAATTAAAATGTAAAATTACAATTTAAATAAAAAAATTAATAATAAAATAAATAAATAAAATAAAAATTATAAATAATATAAATAAATAAATAATATTGAATGAAATAATTTTCTAAATGATAAAAATATAGCTGTAAATAATAATAATATCAGAAAAATACTACTACTTATAATCTAAAATGAAAAAGTTAGGAATCTTATTGTATAAATTTTAGTGATTTGCCTAAATACTAAACATTAAGACAAGTATATTAATAAAATTATTATATAATAAATCAAAATATAAACATATATAATATATATAAAATAAATTAAATAAATAATAAATAATAAAGTAATATAAAATTCAATATAAATTATAATATAATAAATATAAAAAAAATAAAATAATTCGAATATATTATTATATTAATAAAAAATAAATAATAAATTAAAATAAAAATTAAAATCAAAATAATTATAATAATAAATTATTTTTTTAAATAAATAAATATTAGCTGTAAATAATAATATTAAATTTTATATAAATTAATAATAATAAAAAAATAAATAAATAATATTATATAAAATATTGTATTAAATTAATTAAATAAATTTAAATTATTTACAGAAATAATATAAAACAAAAAAACAAGTAAAAAAAATTTTAACAAAAAAAAAATAAATTTTAAAATAGATAAAGTAACACAGAGCACACTATTTACCCAAAATTACTCAATAAATACTACAATAAAATAATAATTAAAAAGGAATAAATTAATTATAGTGTAAACTAATTAAAGGAGTAAATAATGAAATAATTGAAGAATGAGGAATACATAAAATATAATAAATAATATATAAATAATATAATTATAATAATAATATAAATCATAAATAATAAATAAAATAAATTAAATAATAAATATTAATAGTAAAAATATATAATAAATTAAAATAATACAAAATATAAATAAAATTAAATAAAAAAAATAAATTACTATGTATAATCTTCTTAAAGCCTGTATTATCTTATTATAAGTTAGCAATTTTAATAATTATTAAACTACTGTTTAAACAACTTTATGAGTTATTATAATCTGATTTTGGTGGAATATTATAGACTCAATAATATTTTAGAGTAAAAAAAAAAATTGTGGACATGTTTAAAAATAGATAAATCAAAATATTGTAATATTTTTAAATAAAAAACTAATAAATTATAGAATATTAACATTATAAAAAAATTTTTCAAATTAGAGCACTAAGATGAATAAATAAATCAAATAATATAAATATAATAAATAATAAATGAAATAAAATAATAAACTAATAAATAATAATAATTAAACTATATAATTAAATTGATTTGAATTATTAAGCGCTTATGATATGATTCGTCAATATAAGAGAGTTAATAATTGACATCAATTTTATTGCAATGTGCATTAAAATGATTTTAATACATTGGTTAGAAGACATGATTGAAAAAGCTTTATAAATTAGTAATCCAAGAAATACAGATGAACTTAAGAAATCACCATTACTCCATCACAAAAAGAAGACTCATAATTAAATAATCGAATAATAATATTGATATATAAATATATAATATATTAATAAATAAAAAAAAAAAAAAGAATAATAAATAATCTTATAATATAAAATAATAAAATAAAATTAATAGAATAAACATTAGTATATGTACAATAATATATAAATAAATATAAAATAATAAATTAATATAATAATAAATATAATAAAATAATAAATATATAATAAATATATAAAATAATAAATATATATTAAAATATATATAATAAATAATAAATACTAAAATATTAATAAAGAATAATTTAATAAAATAAAAAAATATTTAATACTATATATTAAATATATTAATGCATGACTCGAAAATAATTAAAATATAGTAAATATATTAATGAAATATTTAAAATTATAAATACTACATTAAAAAAATAAATCTAAACTAGATAATCAAAAAATATAATTAAATCACAAAATGATTTAAATAATTTAATGTCTAAGTAAGAACAATGAAATACATTAAATAAAATATTGGAGATATTTCAAAATATAATTAATATAAAAATAGAAAAATTAATTATTATGTACAGTGATACGAATTATAATAAAATAATTTTATAATAATAGAACAATTTTTTTACTTGATTATTTTTTAATATTTTTTTAGGTACTAATTAATTAGTAAAATGAATAAATAAAATGGCATAAGAATAATAAATAAATATAATAAATAATCCGCAAATAATAATGAAATTAATTAAATTAATAATAGAACAATTATATGTTTAATAATTATATAATAAATAATAAATAATACAATCACATAAATAATAATATAATAATAAATAATAAATAATAATAATAATAATAATAATAATAAATAAATCACATGATATAAATAAATATAAATAATGGAAAATTATTATAGGAAATAAAGGTGAGATAAATAACAATAGATCATATTCGCTACCAAAATAATAATCATAAATAATTAATAAATAATAAATAAATAATTAAATAAATAATGAATAAATAATTTTACATCACACTGAGATATATGTAATCACAAACATAAATAAGAACACGCACTTTCTTACCACCACCTGAGAGTGGACACCCAAAAGTAATAATGACTTTCATAAGAGACAGCAAATTAAACAATACATAGTAAAGGAAAAATAAAGAGATAATATAACATATAAACAAAATAACTCACATTATTATAATTTATGCACAGTTATATGAACAAGGCGAGTTGTGACACCGAGGAAGCGACGCAGAAGAGACGTCACGGCAGAGCCCAATCAGAGGGAAGCGAGGAAGAGGGATGTAGTAGCAGACACGCCTCAGAAGGTATGAAGCAGAACGAAAGGAGAATGAGAAGAAAAAACGTGAAGAAGAGAAGAAGAAAGAGAGAGAGAGAGAGAGAGCAGAAAGAAGTAGATGGCAGAATCTTTTCAAGATATTTTGCAGCAACAGCACGCAGGCTTTGAACCACGTGAGTCATGATGAGATTAAAAACAGTTAGCGAGGTGGCAAGCTTGAAAAAAACCCCACGGAGATGCCGAAGAGAATTCCACAGAAAGGAAGTTGGCTGTGGAAAGTGGGACTAATTAGAATCTGAGAAGCAGGCCGCTAGGGCGACAATAGACAAATTTCTGTTTGATAAATCGAAACTTAAAACAAGAACATACTACTATAATGGAGAAAATACCAAAGACAGACAGAAAAAAAAAAAAACTCAGAGAAACAGAGAAGAAAAACAGCTACAGTCAAAGGTAGAGGCTCGCGGGGAGAAGGCTCGAGGTAATGCGCTTATTCCCTGAGCAATAATGGGGGTTTTTGCCAGAGCTTGCGAGTATCCTAATATAGATAAAGTATAAGGAGATGTAGAATTCAAGCTATCCAACCACTCAAAACCATGAGAGAGCTAGCCGCAAATCCAAGATTGTGAGAGTGGAAAAGTGCCCGGAACAGTTATAAGTCTTTTGGCCTTGGGACTCGACCTAACCTAGTCCCAAAAAAAGGTTAGGCAAATAAGCCGTGGAGTGAAAGCCCAGAGAGCCTCATTTAAAGCCTTCTTTCAATAATAGATGAGATGAGTATATACGTTTTATTATACCAGTACTGAATCATGGGGATGTAATCAATATTAACAGCCATACAAGGGCGAAAGATATTACTATAAAGAGCAAGTAGTGTTTCTTCACTGATCCGTTTCTTCTATGAGAGATGAGAGGAAATAAAGTCTAGCAGTCTAAACAAGACTTCCCTTTTCTTTTTGTAAAGGAAGGCCTTATAAGACCATAGGAGCACAAGGCCGCCTGTGTGAATCCATGTGGGACTGGTTCCTATATGCAATACTGTTAGCTGTGCCGAATAGGTTACAACTTTAAATTTTTTTAGTTATATGTAAGGCCAAAGGATGTTTATATATGTCAAACGGAGAGGGAGGAGGAGCGAACTTACGTCATGATAGAAACGAAAAGGAGCACTATAACGGGGAAAAAGGCATTGGAGTACTAGGTGTTTTTCATGAAGGGAAGGCGGAGGGATTCGAAGGAGGTATTAAGGGGAGAAGTTAGCGAGATAATTATTCCTTTTAAAGAATTAAATTTCACAAAGTTGAAGAGACGACCTCCCACACTCTTGAATTTTCTGGCAACCATCCAATAGTTAATAGTAGAATATCACGCGAGAATAGAATCGGAAATATATCTATTCACTAGTACTACGGGGCTAATGGGAAACCTAACTTAGCCAAAATTCACTACCACTAGGGAATAAAAGTCCGCCTCCCGTCCTAGCTCCAAAAAAGAAAGATACCCCATATTTAATTATTAGGAGGGGAGAGGACACTTAAGAGGTAATTAAATTTTATAATAACGTAATATAGTGGGATACGATCTGAGAATATAAGGCACGGATCATTACATAGTAATATAAACTCAATATAATATAAAATACTAAAATATAATAGTATGAGGACAATGATATGATGAAGAAGACCATCAAAAAAGCTGAAAACGTAATGCGATGGAGTGGAGAGGATATTATAATTATAATTCGAAATTACAAATTAAAATGCATACCTCAATTAGAAACTGTATCACTTATGTTTAACTATTCAATACATATATGGTCTGAAGATTAATATTAATGTTTACTAAATTTTATCTTTAAGAGAAAAAGGAGTACAAGTCATAACCTTATTAGATTTTATTTAAACAGGTGTATTAATTACTCATTTATATAAAATAATCAAAAACTAATAAGTTTTAATTGAAAAATATGAACGGTCCGAAAGTTTCAAAATTATATTTTAAAAAAGTGAATTAAATTTAAGAACCGAAACAGTAGTATTCAAAAATGTATTTAGAAAAATGTAAATAAACAAAAAAGAATAAACTTTATTTTGAACGACTGGTGGGGCGAGAAAGGTACACGGTGTTAGACTACCATACAATTCATTTCATCTCAACTGTTCATTTATCGATCATTTCTTTCTCTGTATTCACTCACTACTCTATTTCACGTAAATATCTTGAATAGTGATGCCTTAATATCTATATTAATAATAAAAAAGTAAATGTCTTCCAAAATACATTTCGGTATTACTAATTTAGGGGAGGTCTAAATGAGGGGGATAATAAATATTACGTTTTCTATATACTCATATACATCATTATCTAATAATTATATGAGAATAAAGAATCAGTCAAATCACAGGAATTAGATAATTTATATGGATATAGTAATATATTATTATAATCATATATAATAAAGGTGTACATATATTCTATTTTTTGAACGTATATAGAGAATTTAGCCTTGAAGGGATGGTATCGGATATAAAAAAATTTTTTAAATGCGGTTATCTGAAAGTTTTGTTACTACCTCCTGCTCACTCGCGGAATATGCGGATAAGTATTATATTGGATGATGTGTTTGCTGAAGCAATCCGCGAGGCCTATTGGCGAGTGTGTCTCTCAGTTCCTTTAAGTTTAACCAATAAATTGGGGAACTGATACATATCCTCATAACCGAAGTTGAAGTTCTCGGAAACATTAAACGGTGCTAAAGTGACCCAACATTGCGTGCCTAACTTGTATGCTTTTTCATTTATTCCATCTTACGCTTTTGGTCATTTTTTATACTTTTCCTTCTTCTTAATTATAATATCACAACAAAACACATAACGAAAAAAATCCTGAGAGGAATTCTGCCTGACGGAATAATCGGAGCGAATTATTCAATGTAATAATTTCTCATCGAAAGGGTGTATACTTGAACGAAGTGCACGCCTGACCTATACATGACCACACATCTTTATTTTGTATAGCGAAGCCTTTGTTAAATTCTTATATAGATCATTTGAGTGAAGATCCTCTTATTTGCAAGATATTCTCATTGTACTATTTTAAGTACCTGGCTTCTTACCTATTTATTCCCTTAATACAATTACATTCTCATAAATTATCTATCTGTAACATACATATAAATAACGGATCCAGTAGATTACTATAACTACGAATAAGCAAGACCCTTATATGCGCACACTCAAGAAGCTTAGTCCCCAATGACCAGAATATACATCTATTCTCCACCAAAGCTAATTCTCAGGAACCAATTAGTTCGAGACTAGCAGATCATTGTCCGTGGTCATTCAAAAAAGTCTTTCTATTCATTCCAATCATAACTCTTGCAATCCGTTCCAATCCTTTTCTACATCTCTCTCTATTATTCGCGAAGAACATATTTAAAAAACTTCCCAGAATATCCTTTTATCCAACATTGTATACAATATTTTAAACACTCTAAGTACAGCATTGGGTGTTTCCCGTGTTTACTACTTAGCTTAACATCCACCTCACTAAATATTCAGTGTAAAAGATTATTCTTTTACAAGTGAGGGAGCTGTGCTAATCTCTTTTACTTCCAGGTGAGAGCGAGATAAGTACCCACACTTTAAACGTCAAACGCTCGCGTGGGAGTGCGAGGGAGGCAGTTATACTAATATAAGAGAGAAGAAACGTCTGCTGCGCTTATTAATCTTATGTTACTTCAATTTATCTATTAGCACGTATCTCCATGTCCTCGTCTTCAGCCTCACACAATAATTTATCTCGTCTAGAGACAAATACTTTACAATTACGTCTGGTTCAGAGTGTGTGAGTCTCGAGATGTATCATACTAGAATCAAAAACATTATGGCGCAACCATACCTTAAAAAGATACATCAAGGCATTGTCTGACAATATATCGAGCATTTGGAAACATTATTGTACCGCGAGCAATTTTACGGCTCTCTCCATTCTCTTTGCACATTTGACCAGAACCATTCTCCTATTAAATTTCTATGGGCAAACCCCACACCGGAAGAAGGCCAGCCTTGAAAGGATTTAGAAAATCCACGCCCATGCGCGACCTTCAACTTGATGCAAGCGAATGGCCGGCCCGTTAGAAAAGACAAGTGTCTTTCCCCTCTGAGAAGGTAAAAAGGGCTTTACCCCAAAGCTTTTTTTTTATTTTTTTCTATCTGTATTACCATTTCGTATTTTAACTTAACCTTCGCGCATTTAAATAGTGATATCAATTTATTGGATTTCTCCAGGTACAACAAATACGCCATCGCCTTCCAGTTATTTTAATAAGACTGAAATAAGAATAATTTTGCTCTTATAATTTATAGCTTTTATAAAATAGGTAGTTTTATGGTACAGGCTATCAACTTGAATACAAATAGTGAATGATCATTACTACCACTATTTCTCTTTACCTTCTACTCCGAGAGTCATTGGAGAGTGACAACACCAATCACCCTTTTTCTGTATAGAGCGCCCATTTAATACGCTATAACAAAATACCCACTTCTGTCACACGAAATTTTTATCCTGTCATTACATCTGAGTTCTACATTTCTAGAATGAACGAACCGCCACAAAGCGACAAAAAGCAAAATAAACCATCTTCGATCCCAGTGATATGCAACTTACAACTGTAGCGCGTGCCCATCTTTCCCACTCGCGCAAGCTAAATACCCGTACTTAAGATAATAAAAGCGAAATCTTTATTATTCTTTCGATATTCAAAGTAGTCACGTCTTACTGATATAGCAATTTTTCAAGACAGAAGCAGAGTCAAATAAATACTTAAATTATTTCTTATATACTTATCCCTTTCTTCTCCCCTTTTTCCCTCATTTTCCAATCAACTAGATTCAGGATTGTTTTCATTATGTATAAGTGGTATATTTTTGAGATCCATATTCACACATACCGCTATTGGAAGTTACATTCTAGAAACTCGCCAACTGAGTGAGTGTGTTTTTTTTTTCCCGAATTATAGTATCCCACACCAGTTCAGTCTTTTCTACCCTTTAGTAAACAAAAAACTTCCTAATAATACATCCTTCAGATTACTCAGAAGCACTCCTTTCCGTTTAAAATCCTAGTCTATAATTCCAATGCTTTACGCACTCACGGAGGGAGCAAATACAATTTAAATAGTTTTCAATAAAAATTCTCCATCATATTTATATTTTCTTTAACAAAGTTATCTCAACCGTGTCAATGTCTCACCCCTTACAATGCTTTCAAGGTGAACCTAGTACACTTATAATAAGCGGTGCTCAACTAAAATTAAAACACTTATAACAAGTAACAACTTTTTACAATAATAACAGTCGTTTTACGGAACCTATAGCCTCCACTCACTATTACAAGATAGTTATTTAGTTACATAATATATAATAATAAACTATTATTCCACAATATTACCTCACTTACTACAATCAATCACTAAAACACACTTATAAACATTCAGCTCTCCGAGTTCTTAGATCACTAATTTTCAGTTATTATCACAGTATATATTTTTTATCATGCTGATACCTTGACAGATTATTAACCTAATTGCCTTATATTATACAACTCTTTACTCAATAACTCTAGTACCCATTAGGTAAGCCTATTAGACCAGTTTCCGGGCTACGAGTACTATTTATATAGAAGATTTCATATCTTAATTAACTCCATCAATAGCGCTTAAAAAATTCGATAATATAGGCACAAACATGAATAATTCTACAAAACAAAACCTAAGATGAGCACACATGAATACCCAGCGGTACTTAAACCACCAATCCCTGTTCTGTTTAGTAACTGGGTCACAACCTCAATATAATTCCGCGAGATATCTTGGCTCGACAGTGGTTGCCTCTCTAATTCCATGCTCACTATCTACTTTATTTGTCACAGAGGCGTAGAGTTCTCCAACTCCTCCCCTATCTTGGTCCCAATACTTTCATATATAAGAAAAAGCAACCCATTGCGCCTATTCATGCGAGGGTAGATTCCTAACTAAAAAAACCGGATTCCATTACCATGAAGAAGAAAACGAAAAACGTAGGAACCACAAAATTGTGTCACTTAGAATTCATCCAGGAATTCTATGAAGCACCTTGTCGCCGACTGATATTACATACGACAGAAAGACAGATCTTTCGCCATCATATTTCACTCCTCTGTACAAGTAAAGGCTCTTAATTCAAAGTTGGCAACTTAATGCGTTTAATAAAATTTACTTAGACTATAATGAACTTTATATTTATTACCAATATATAATAATTAATTATAATATAATATATATTAATTAAATAATAATAATAAATATTATTATCATTGGATGTTCAAATTAATATTAACTATATATATATATATAATGAATTAAATGTGAGAATTAATGAATAATGAATTATAAAATAATTAAAATATATAATATAATCAAGTTATAATTAAATTAATATTATATATTATATTAATAAATTAATATATATATAAATTAATAATAATAATTATAAATATATATTTATAGTTATTAATCATTTTGATTATAATAAAATCAATAATAAATCAATTAACTAAAACCATAAAAATACACCATAACCATTTTTATACTATACTTATCATTAAACGATAATCGCAATACTAATGAGGGGGATAAAGGATTGGTAATTGAATATCTACGAATAATATAGCAAACTTGTGAAATCAGAATAAAAATGTAATGATAATCGAAAGTAAATGATCAGGATGAAAATAGGTTCAGAAATAAAATAAAAGCCCAAAAATGCTCTTATAATCACCATTTAATAATAATAGTACATATCTTCCAAATTACGTTTAATAAATTAAATAATAATTAATTCCCTTCCATAAAACTAAGATTGACAAATACTCTTCGCACACGTAATAATTCCACAAGTATTAAAAATTTTCCACGAATGATAATCCAAGGGACATTATTTATGGAGAGACTGCAATAATAACAGGACCTTTACTAAATTAGAGGCATACATAATAATAATCAGTAAATTGAGAGTTAAGGAGGTTTGCAATTATCCATCTTAAGGCCTATTTCCGGTGAGAATAATTTAACCACTAATAAACTGCATAAAATGCACACAATAACAGATGCCAATACATAAATGAACAAAAATATCCTCAATAATGAGGTCACAAATTACTAATTACATAATAAATTAAATAAATATGCAAATCCCAGTTAATTCATATTAATTTAACAACTTGCATTGACTGGCCAAACTCACGGGACATATGTTTTCTACTAAAATTGTACTGGTCGGGCTCTACCAACACACAAGACGCATCATCCCCTTTACCTCCTGACACAGGGGTCACAGACTCACTACTTTTTTCTATAAACATATATTGCATCTTACAACTCACAATCACAGACGCGATAACCACGAGATACATTCCCAAGCGCAACCACACGCCACTATATATCGCGCTTAAACCAAATCCAACTATAATCCATACTTTTCCCACATGACCCACAACAATTCCTCTACATCTTCAACATGAAAGTTGTTTTTATCCGACGTTTTTAAAATTATTATACCGGGGTTATGTCATTTTTCACTTCATCCTTTCTTCAACAACTCATGAATCACACTCTATATTTTGGTTAACTGCACGAGAGTAATCATTCTTCTGGGCCGCTTTTATATTCCAATTATCACACACTAAATCTATATCACAGTTTTACCGCCATCTCAACCCTTTAGTATTGCCTCATCCCGCCTAAAACGCACAGACCTTGGTAACGATAACCTTTACAAGCATTCTACTACCCTCTTATTAATTCCAGACCACCGAAAACATCAGTCACTATACAAACACTTAATAATGATCATTAATGCCAACAGATAACAACTATCACCCTCATTGTTAAAGTACCTTATTTTACTTGACGTATCACAAGAACTTATTAAGTAATAGCTTATAATATTTATTTATAACCTCCTTAAACTAAGTTTATAATTATATACGTACTAGACCAATGGATTTTAAAATTCTAGTCAACTCATAGACAACCTTTCTTATATACTTTATCCATTCACTAACTATATAATACTTATTCCTACCACATAATATATTATATATATATATTAGTGATGGGATCGATGAGTCGGCATGAAGAATCTGCGGCACACATAAACTCGAGACATCGGGGACTACTACGTTAACGCAATTATCTTTAGGGGGCTTTATACAATACCCTTAGGGAAACCAACTAGTGCTTGCCTAGAGCGGGAACAAGTATAAATATGACGAAGCGGCCCACTAGGTGGCCACTTTGGCAACTGCTAAGGCGAATGCATAGATCACAAGCGAAATACTAAGAATAAAAAAACGAAAAAATAAATAAAACTATATATAATATATTAAAATATATTAATATATACTCAATTATATAATAAATATAATAATATAAATAATAATATTATCTATATTATAATATAAATATATATATTAATATATATATATTATAATATAAATTAGATAAATATATATATATTATATATATATATTAAATATACTATATATATTAATTAGAATAAGGATAAAAAATGGGTAGCCAAGGAATTACCCTGTGACTAATACATAAAAAACATATATGAGAAATTTTTTTCACTATTAAATTAAGTCATAAATTCTAAACTTCATCATTTGCTTATATATATATATATATAATATAACTCACAATATTATTTATTTTTAGCATTAATATATATAAATTTAGAAATATATTTATGTTATTACTTATAATGAAAAAGATTAAAATAGGTAATGTGGATTTAGGTGAGTATATATTATATATCTCAGTCCGTACATAGCTAGAGTCACATATGGAGTGAGCGAGGGCAACTAATATATAATTCATATTATAATAAACTAAATCCCTACCGAATCTCTATACAAATATCTATATAGTATATATATTCTTACAAAAAATAAGGTTATATAAAAATAATACATAAAGGGTGAAAGCCCATAAATGGGTGAATATTTAAATAAGTTATATATGCCTGGAGTGAATGTAAATCACTAAGAAGAAAACATGAATTTTTATTAGAGAGTAAATAGTTACTCTATCTATCTATATATCTAGTATCTATCTACTATACATATATTATCTTCATAAGTAAATCACTATCTATTTATATCGAGATATTTAATGATATATAAATAATTATATACATATATCTCTATATATTATCTAATCCTCTTTTTAATTATTATATACTCATAGCTCATCTCTATATCTTTTTATATTATATATCCTCTCTATACAATATTCTCACATTGTATATATTATGCATACTCTCAGTATATCTCAAATATTACATATCACAAAATATATATAAACTAACACATATATATATATATTATATTATACTATATATATAATAATATCATATATAATATAAAACATATATATATATTTACCACTGTATATATATATACTGTTAATATATTTATTAAATCTGTATAATAGACCTATATATATCATATATAATATATATATATTATATATATATATATATAATATATATATATATATATATATATATATATATATATATAGACTGTATATATAATATAATATATATACTGTAATATATATAATATATATACTATATTATATATATATATATATATATATATAATATATATATATAATATATATATATATTATAATAATACGCCTTGTATTATAATATATATATATTAATAATATATTATATATATATATATATATATAATTATATATATATATATATATATATATATAATATATTTTGCAGAAGACTAGGTTAATCAACGCATATTATAATGTTATCATGACGGGATTGGAGGAAGACCAGGGGAAGAGAAAATAAGATTTGAAGAAAGGAAGGTGAGGAAGATCATAATATTATTTTGATGATATTGAAGGAAGAGAGAGGAAGACGTGAAGAAGAGTCACATCTGGAACATTATTATATATCATTATTATAACTAAAGGAGATAAAAGGAAAATTTGAAGAGTAATTTAAAGAAGATTGGTAACAAAGTTTATGTCTACTTCATATTGCAGTTAGAGGAAAATATTTTTAAAAGGGGAATATTTTTTTAAATTTTAATATTATTATAAAAGAAATTCTGCCCTTCTGAATTTTTCTGTTAATTATTATACTAATGAATTATATATTATATATATATACTACTCGTAATATAATATATAACATATATATATATATATATAATATGATGACATTATGCCTAGGAGCTATAACTATTATTATCTAACACGTATATATATATAATTATATATATATATATACTATTAAAGTTTAATATATATTATATATAATTATAGTTATAATGAGTATGCTTTGTTTTGAGCACTCATACAACCCTCATACCCTATATACACTAGTAATTATAGGGGATATCAGGGACCAGAGGTGAATGATTATAAGTATATATATATATTTATATATATTATTATATATATATATTATATATATAATATATATTATTATTAAATATATTATATATATCTATATATATATATATATTATATATATATATGATATATATATTATATAATTATAATTAATTATATATATTATCTACGGTAAGTTATTTGCAACATAAGGACATATCATTTTTTTGGAAGCCCCCTTAAAATAAAAATAAGTAGATTTATATCCTATTATCTAGACCCTAGCGACCTAGAATCAATTATTTCACTCAATACTAAATACAGGATAAATATATTGAAATTATTTCACTTGACTATTTGGGCATGGTGAGGGCTGATAATTATCTCCTACTATATATAGTATATGATGATATTATAAGTGTAACATATAATATATGTTTCATTATAATAATTCGGGTTAGTTAAATTATATAATTATTTCGTATGTTATGTGTGTATAAGTTGTAGAGATGTAATGTGTGGTAGGAGTAATAGTGCTATTAAAAGTGTACCTATTATACTTAATACCATAATAATTATAAAGTATTATATAACTTTAAAATTAGGTAGAACTATATATTATAAAATAATGAAGGTATATTATATATTAAAACTAATTATATATATAAATAAACTATCTCAAAATATATATATATTAATATATATTATAAATATAATATATTAATATATATATATATAATATATATATTATATATTACTATATTTAATATATATTATATATATATTATAATATTCATTATATAATATATATAAAATTATATATATATATATTAATATAATATATATATATATATATATATTATATATATAATATATATATATATATCCTATATATATAATATATATATATATATATATATATTATTATTTTAATATAATATAATATAATATAGTTATAGTTATATACTGTTTTGCTTTGATTCATTCAGTTCACTTTATTTAAGTTATCTCATTTTATATACTACAAAGATATAATTATATAATCAGTATATATTTAATATATTCTGATTGAACAAATAGAAAAATATTATATATTCTATAATATAGTATATATATTAAATATATATATAAAAATAAATAATATATAATATATATATAATATATATATAATTATATTATATATATAGTAATAATCTGTATATATAATAATATAATATATAAATATATATATTATATGCTTGAAATTGCATATTAACAGCCATTCAGATAAGGATTTTATAGAGTTTGCTAGACCTCAAACCATTTGTTGAGTTAATTATAATTACGGCATTTCAGGAGTCAACTGAGCCAAGTTATTCTCTCCAAAAATATTATTTACATAAAAATTAACATATATATATTATATATATATTATAATATATATATTATATATTAAATTATTACTAGATAATTAAATATATAATAATAATATATATAAAGTATATAACAGCTTGGAATCTCATATTCACGACAGAAGACAACTGATACAAAAAAATAAAATAGATCAATCTAGTGGTATCGCTTTTAAAGACACATTCATACACACCTATACGTCAGGTGCCCACATTCCTTCAAAAGAATTAAGAAAAAAAAATATTAAAGAAAGAAGGTTATATTTAACAAAAAAAAAAAAAGAAATAAAAGGTGTGAAGATAAGAAGTTTGTATGGGAAAACATGAATACTAAATTTTCTTTTTTATTGTAAGTGGCTGGGGTTATCGAAGATGGATTAGTTGAGACGAAATTGAATATTTTAGGCAAAGGTTTTCATATAACCAGAACCTATCATCTTTTCGCAGAGATAACTTCACAAACGAACAGCATTATATAGTATAATATTATATTACCTATATGTATGTATATATAGTATATTATATTATTGTAAGTACTAAATATATATATATAGGCTACTATAGATATGATATGATATACAATATATATAGCTATATATATAAGTATATATATTAGATCATTATAGTACTGAACTTAGCTATAATACAAATATATACTATTTATAAATATATATATATAGTATATATATAGTATAGGTATATATTATATATATAATATTATAATAGAGAGTATTATATATAAATAGTATATTATATCACATATATATATATTATGATTATATATATATATAATATATATATCAGGGATATCAAACAGAAAGTGCCATATAAATAAAAGACCAAATCTAAAAATAATCATCTAAATGAAAAGGTTAATAATCCAAGCATTTGAATTTATTTGAAGCGAATATAAAAGTGACAAGTATACATAATTGAAAAAAAGGGAGTTAGAAGGCAAGCAAAACTATTAGAGCAGTTGGTAGACTCTAAAAGACACTAATCAGTGATGATAGGTTGCGAACTAATTGGGAAGGTAACCTATATTAATTTAAATCTGATTTTATGCTGTTGGTTCTCAATAAGATATGAGGAATATTCAAAGAAACACCGGAATTAAGCAGAAGCTAAGCAATTAATTAGTCAGGCATAAAAATATTGAATCTTAGCAAATCCCATAAGAAATTTGTTCAATAAGCAATATAACTACCCCAACAAGATGATGATCAAACGAACTCCGTGCTTAGGGGACAACGAGAGTTGAGAAAAAAAATAACTTACCCCTGCGACAATTTATAGCTGCACATCGCAAAAGAGTGTGAAAGAAAATTAAAAAATATAAAAATTGGAGCACGTTTGGAAAAATTTGAATTCGGTTCCCGTGATGAACTTCCCACTTGTTCTAAAGGTTTTTGGCAGTGTGTGCTTACCTGAAAAAGAAAGAATGACAATCCGACTGTGAGACAAATTCTAGACACAATATAACACTTACTAAATTATAGCGATATATAATCAGGAGAAGACAAAGTAAGGGACATGAAAATTTAATCGGAAGAAAAATTAATTAACAGCTAATCAGGCAGATCAGCAGAGAGCAGAAATGAAGATGGACAGATTCATCGTTCACATGGCTAGATATACAACAACTAGCAAGAAAAAGCATCGAAGAGATGGACGAAAACCAAAGATTATATGATGGGCTTCATTAAATATGCTGAAACGTCTGAAGGAAAATATCAAATTCTGAGCTACAGGAGTTACAACTAGGCAAACCACAGGTCCAAGATTAGACAATATTAGAAAGCTATCTCGGAGAGACCTACTGTCCTGTAGCGAACAAATATCAGCTGATTATATTTATTTATATATATATATATCTATAATATAATATATATTATATATATATTATATATACTATATAGATTTATATATATATATATATATATATATTAGTATATATATAATATATATATAATATATATAGTAAATATGATATATATATGTGTGTGCTATAAGTGTTTAGATGATTAAATATCAATTCATGATAGGCGTGGTAAATATTGATTCACAATATCGTGAGGCAGCTCATAACTATTGAGATCAGAGCAGCCGATAAACGAATCTCGGTAATTTTGCGCGAATTTTGCCAAAATCAAAAACATGATTGAATTAAACACCGCGCCACTCACAACACACACAAACACACACCCTGTTCATTACACACACACACACAGATCACACACACACACCATCACGACACACACTTGAACTATTAGAATCGAGCAAACAAACTGAGTCGGCCTTGGCCCGAGAGATAGAATTCCTTATTAAAAATTAATATTAAAAAGGAATATATTATTAATAGATAATAAATATAATGATATAAAAAATTAAAAATGTATTTTTTTAATTCATTAGGTTAAGGCCTAGTTCCTAAAGTGATCATAAATTAAATAAAATAAGAATTAAAAAAAAATTATAATAATACCTAAAAAAATAAATTAAACATTTAAATAAATAATATAATATTTGGCCCTAATACTAAGAAATCTTGTTTTCAGGAAATAATTATCTAAGACACCCTTCAGCATCATGTATAACCTCACATGCAAAATTTATAATTCTCAAAGAAATAAAACAACAACACAGCACAACAAAAACTAACAAGAATAATATATAATAATAATAATAATAATAATAATAGATAATAATAATAAAATAATAATAATATAATAACAATAAGATAATAAAAATAATAATAATAATAATAATACTAATAATAATATATTAATAATAATAAAATAATAATATAAATAAAATAATATAATAGAATTTAAAAAATAAGGATACATACAGGTCAAAATACAATACAAATGCAGACAAAACCGGAGGAATATTGAATAATAATTTATTTTAATTCTACATCCGCAGATAGGTCAAATAAATTAAAAATTAAAAAAAAAGAAAATTTAAAACTACTTTATACAGCACCTACACTACAATTATACAGTATCAAAAACGCCCTCTTTAATAACACAACATGCCCTACAAGATAAAACTAATCAATACAACCCTATATAGTCAAAGACCAGTGAAAAACACTCAATCTTTAAATAAAACACTTTACATACACTACAATATAAAAGTAATCCTCCAGAGACCCCTATATAGCCAAAGATCAAATAAAAAAGCACACTCAATCACTCCTATGGACAGAGAACCTGATACTAACACCCACCAGCAACAACAACAACCACAACCTCACAACCTTTTAGTCTTAAGTCGAACCTACTTCAAGTCCCTTTTCAAAACTTAATTTTAAAAAATTGTTCTCCTTTTTACAAGCTCATTACCTATTCTTAAGAGACGTACAACCGACATTCTCAGCTAATCTTTACCATAAATAAGTAGCCATTTAAGCAACACACAAATTTCACACCACATCACTCATATATATGTATATAATTATTATATAGTGGTTGATTATATAGTAATATATATATATAAGTATATTGTATTATATATATATTATATTATATATATATATATATATATATATATATATATATTATATATATATATATATAATTATATATATATATATATATATATATATATATAATATATATAATATATATTATAAAAAATTAAAAATTTTATATAATATTTTAAATTACAATTTTTTTTTTTCTAAAAAATCAGAAGTGAGTGTAATAGTATATATTAAGAAAAAATTAAGTCTATTCTGGGCTATAGGTCCAGAAGTAAAGAAATTAAAAATAAAATAATTATATTATTAAAAATAAAATATACCACTACTATATTGAATATAAAAACAATTGTAATTAAACATTACAGAATATCATTTTATGATAGTAATGTAATATTATATATAATTTAAAGGCAATCATGATTGAGCTTTCTTATATTTATATATACTACAAATTTGCTGTAATATAATATATATATATATTAATATATATATATATATAGTATAAAAATAATATTACCACATAACGGTTAAAAGTTTCTAATTATAGTTTATATAATTGCCATATATTATAAGCGAAAATTATATATAACATCTGAAGTTGGTAACATATAGGTATTTTCACTAATATATGAATGGAACGTTAAAATATAAATATAATTATTCTTTATTTTGAATAAATAATTATTTAAATCACTTTATTTATTTTCAATTTTATATAATATAAATAACAATAATAAAATACTATTATATTATATATATTTATTATAATAAAATTAAAATAGGTATATAGTGTTAATGGATTATTGCAGTGATGTGACCTTTTCGATGATAATGATAGTACCAGGAATATAATATGTTATTGAGTGAGAGTACTCATATCCTAGTGAACATTTACTCTAAATACTTAATATAATCTATTATGCAGTAGGTTAATTTGTGCCTAATATTATATTATATAGCATACTACAAGTTTCTTCAATCTTTTATGTTAACCTCAATGAGTTAATAAAATTATATAAAAATAACCATATTTTATTTTATATTAAATTTTATCCACTACATAATCAATCTATAATTCATTTATATATTATTAATTCAGATACTATTTTAATCGTGAGTTATAGACGATACTATTCCTAAAGCCAATATCACTATATTTATTTCGATACATCTAATAACTTATTACAATATTTGCTACTCAAAGTACTCAGGGTACGACAAACAGGCAATTGGTCCAGGGAGGGAATTTACTAATTTAAACGGAATATATCTCCATAAAGTATGAAAAAAATAAATAAATTAAAAAAATTTATAGTGTCTTTTAAAGAAAAAAATCAATACTTTACCCTAAAAAGGCAAAATTAAATTAATTTTCAGCTGGAAGTGCCTTACACCATCCTTGGTATTAGTTATCAAAATTCTGTATCACAATTTTTTTAAATCTTTAAAAAAATTTCCATACTTTTGGGGTGGCAATAAAATGGTCTTATACTCTTTGTCACCATAAGTATGTGAAAATGGTCTAGCTTCAGTACGTATATTAATGCTATTCCATTTAATATCATTCACACTTTTCTTGGTTATAGGTAGGTCAGGAATGAAGGATATTGACATCAGTAATATGTGAGTACACACCTCAAAAATCGACTCGGAGGACTTTGAATTATTTGCAATTTTTTTTTTTTATTCATTTTTGGAAACATCATGCTATTAATAGCTAAATCGAAGGTAATTTTAGAAAATAATCAACAAAGCTTAGGGTACCCTCAAATCTCACTCTACAAATTTATCATCAAAACGTTATTTTTAAATAATAAACTCCGCTATATAAATTCATTTGTTCGTTGGGAGAGAAGTAAGGAAAAACGGCGAAGCTGTGCATGGGCTGCAGTTGGAACAATTTTAAGCATATAATATACTATAAATAATAATGGGTTTATATTCATTTTCCACCTTCATAAAACTTTCATACCCTTATTATATTATTAATATATATAGTGAGATATATTTCTTATTCATTTTATTCACTATATAAATACATGGATTCATATATATAATGTATGTAGTGATTATCTGTGAGTACTTAAAAGAGTTATTTTATATGAGTATATATATATATATATATAGGTACGTTACAATAAATCAAATAATAGGCTTTATTTAATTCTCACATAGATATTATATAAATAATAATAAGTACCAATTTTAGAGCATCATGTGAATCATTACGGCCTTTCTTTAATAATTTGTAAAGGAGATTCTAGAGTAATTAATGGCGATTAACTGAGATCTTCTAAAAAGAATATAATATTTATATATATTAAGAGAATAAATTTCACCTTTGGGAGTCCAATCTAAAAAAACACATCTATAAACGTGGTGGAAAAATGGCAACATTATATCACCCCCCTGAATGTGTATTTTGTGAATAATAAACAAAAATGTAATCAATATGTGGAGCTAAAAAAATTTACAAAAAAAAAAAAAAAAAAAAACCAAAAAACAACCAAAAAATTATCACAAGGGAAAGAACATCTTAGCATAAGTATTAAAAAAAAATTATTTTTCTAATCCATATATATATACACTATTTTTATAATAAAAATAATTGATCCAATAAATAAATAATTAAAAAATAAATGATAGGGATCCCTAGCCTTTCCCCTCGGGAGAGGAACAGTATGCTTTTTCTTTAGAGACTTTCTGTTTGTCCTGCATCTTTCACAGACGACCGAAAAAAAAAAAAATAATAGATATTTAAATCATAAGAAATAATGAAACAAATAAATAAAATAAAATTAACTAATACATATGCACAGATCACAAATGAACATTCCGAGGTTAAAGTTCTTAACAATTATAATAATTCATCATGATGTACAAGTTTTTGTTTTTATCTTACGTTCCTAAAATAAAGGGGGTGTTTAATTATATAATTTCTTTGAATAGAATATCCACTAATATTATTTGTTAGTTAAATCAATAGGTTAAAAGTACCTAATATTTATGTTTTTATATTATTAGTAATTGCTAATAATATGTATATGTAGCTAGCATATATATATATTATATTATATATATATATATAATATATATATATAATATATTATATATTTATATATATATATAGTATATATATATATATATTATATATTAATATAATATTATATATTATATATATTAATATTATAAATTAATTTATTAATTTTTTTTTTATTCAAGGCAGAAACTATGGGGAGTGGCATAGAGTTAGAAGCAAGCTCCAAACATCACCAAATGGATGAGACCTAAGAAATATAATAAGTATATTTAAGAACAGATGGACAATGTATCGAAGAGAATTTTACCCGAATCGTAAGTAGTACAGTATATTAAGTGAATATATAAACTTTATATATATATAATATATATATATAATATATATATATATATATAATATATATATATATATAATATATATATATATATATATATATATATATATATATTATATATATATTATATAATATAAATTTATAATATATAAATATATAATATATATATATATATATATATATATATATATATATATATTAATATATATATTATATATATATATATATAATATATTATATATATATATATATATATATATATATGATATATATATATATATATATTAATTATATATATAATTAGTAAGGCCGAACACCCTAATCATTCTGAGCCACCATCACGGGCGGGGAAGGTCTAACAAGGTTTCTGCAGTCTCCAACTAAGGGTCCAGGAATAAGACAAACGGGTTTTTTAATCATATATTTACAATGAATAAGCAAGATAATAGTAATATAAATCGGATCAGATTATCCACAAAAAATAAGATCCTACCTAGGCTAGCCACTAACTCCAACTAGAAATCACAAGACTAAGTAAATTAAATAATAACTATTATTATAATAACGAAAAATAGTCATATAAATAAATGGTAACTACTCCAGTACGATATCAGTAAATGTTCACGAAATATCAAGCATAAATTCAATTAAATAACATAAATAGTAATATTCTGTGACGATTCAGGTCATGATCACAAACCGGGCAAACCTGTCTGACCATTAATAACTAGAACTTCGTAATTGAAAATATGATAACAACACCCGCGAATTTTATTATAAGTAACAGGCGGGCACTAAGGTCCATTACACCCTCTCAACTGGGTCACTTTGATTACAGTTACAATGTGTTAAAGGGAAACTTAATGTACAGGGAAAATAAATAGTAAAAATAAAATTTCCTTTTAGTTCCTGTGAAGGTGGGGAGTACAACTCAGGTACCCTCCCAATCCAGTGTGAAGAAGGTGGGGCAGTACACTCAGGCACTGACCTCACCAATGCCAGGTGAAAAGGTGGGGGAAGTACACTCAGGTACCTCTCCCAATCCGGCGGGTGAAGGTGGGGAGTACACTCAGGTACCCTCCCCCAATCCGGGTGAAGGCGATCCAAAATGGTCCGAATTAGAACCACTCTCCAGATGAAAGGGCCCAGTATAAATCCTTCCGGGTTGGGGGCCAGGCTTCAAATTAAATAAATAATCCTTCCGGGTTGGGGTCCAGGTTTCCAGTTAAAATAAATCTCTTCCGGGTTGGGGGCAAGGTTTTCAATTAAAAATAAAAATCTCCGGGTTGGGGTTCAGGTTTTCAGTTAAATAAAATCTCCTTCCGGGTTGGGGGTCAGGTTTTAGTTAAAATCCTTCCCGGTTGGGGCCAGGTTTCAGCAAATAAATCCCTCCGGGTTGGGGGTTCCAGGTAAAACCAATATAAATCCGTCCGGGTTGGGGCAGGTTTATCAAATTAAATAATCCTTCCGGGTTGGGGTGGTGGGGTCGGCTTTTCATAGAAATAAATCCACGTATTTGGTTCCCGGTTGGTTCCCTTGAAGAGAAAACCCTCAATCAGATATATTTGCATAAGTGCAGTAATAAATAAATGAAAATAATAATAATAATTAATAATAATATAATATAAATAATAATAATATAATAATAATATATAATATAATAATAATATATAATAATAATATAATAATAATAATAATATAAAAATAAAAATAAAATAAAAATAAAAATAAAATATATAATAATAATACATATAATGATAATGAATAATGATAATAATAATAATCATAATATTAATATAAAATCATAATAATAATAATATTAATAATAATAATAATATAAGCATAATAATAATATAATAATGATAATAATAATAAATAAATACATAATAATAATAATAATAATATAATAATAATAATAATAATAATATAATAATAATAATAATTAACCAACTTAGGTTAAAAGACGTAACAGTAAAAATAATAATAATGAATAATAAATAAAATAATAATAATAATAAATAATAATAATAATAATAATAATAATAATAAAGAATACATATAAATAATAAATAATAATAATACGTTATTAATTAAAAGCCTAAGCCTAATATAAAATTATACACACATCTGCTAGGGCCCTTACATTCGCGCACAAACATACAGGTAAAACATAATAATAATAATAATAATAATAATAATAATAATAATAATAATAATAATAATAATAATAATAATAAATAATAAATAATAATAATAATAATAATAATAATAAATAATAAATAATAATAATAATAATAATAAATAATAATAATAAATAATAATAATAATAATAATAACTCACGCCTTGCCCATACACTATACTTCTCAAACCTTTAACTCTACATTCGTACTTTTGCCTGTACTCCGTGTCTTAATTCCATCGTAACTTTACTTCCTATTCTTCCACAAACTCGGCAATCCAGTAACTAGCTATAAATATTTACAAAATAGGACACGACTTGGCACAAACCAGTGGTAACTTAATCATAAAATAGTAACGTAATACTTCAAAAACACAATTCCTTAACTCAACCCTATAACCTTCTCCAATAATCATGAAATAGTAACGTAACACTTCAATAACACAATTCCTTAACTCAACCTATAACCGTCTCCAATAATCATGAAATAGTAACGTAACACTTCAATACAATTCCTTAACCCTATAACCGTCTCCAATAAACCTAAATTTTAAAAATATCTCGGCCTTGATCCCTTTTTTACATTTTCCTTCGTCAACTTCCCTCAATCCTGATTTGTTTATAATATAACTAGTTCCTGCTTTTAATATTCGCATTATTCACTTTCTGACCGGTTTTCAATAAATATAGTAGCCAAATATTAATTTCTTCCCATTCTACGGTTAAATTCCTCCCACAAATAGGGAAATCTTTTACCCAGCTTTGGGGAATTTCTGAACTTAAACTTTTACTTCCACTAAACTCAAATCCAGTGAGTTCCACGAACCAATTACTCGAAAATCACTTGGACTTTTTAAACTTTCTTTTTGAGACACTTAAGAGATATTCCGGTTTTCCACATACACCAGTTTCTATAATACCTTCACTACTTGATAAAACGAAGAAATTGAGCATTTTTTTTCTTAGGTCTGCGGGTCGCGGCGGCCGCTCCCTCAATTTAGAGGTGGTGAGATTCATATCAATATCAATATCACACTGTTTCTAATCCTTTTTCCGCCATAATCTCCCCTCTCAAAGATTTGTGCAACAATCTTAAAAAAGAAAAAAAAATTCAATCATTCATATTCATATCCTTACTCCATTCTTCCGGTTGATGCTCTCCTTCGTGCTTTCGTGTCCTTTTTCTTCATACTCCTAATAACCCTTAATCCTCAATTACATTTGGCTTTCCGTACCCCCGATCCCCTCGACCTGTAAACGGTGCCCTGTACAAGATCCCTCTGGTTCTGATGCCCTCCGTTTCTGTTGTCTAGCACTGGTACCAATCATCATAGCGTCCGGGACTTCACCTACTTCCATAAGCTCTTCATAAATCGATCTTGGCCTATATTCTGAACCTTCGGGGCTAGTCACCTTGATATTGACTTCTTTCTCTTGATCCTCCACCTATCTTCCTCGTGATCTCTCAAAATCTGTATCTTGGTTCTCAATAGGTACCATCTCCATTCAATTGAACCTACTATCTCGTCTAAATCTGAATCCGTTTCTCCTTATTCCAATCACTGACTCCACTCCGACGTATAACTGTCTTTTGGAACCCTATGATTTCCTCAAATTGCTTCAATGTCAAATGCGCTCTTCTGGTCATTATCTACTCCACCTTCGTCGAACCAAATATCAAGTGTCACACGCTTTTCTCACCGGTGGAAAGTATCATGTTTTGACAAACTCTCCGTTTGGGTTGCCCCTTATTTCTCCACTGTCCTTCTGTCTGCACCGCGACACGCTTCTTTATACCAGTTACCCGTTCTCCCTGAATGGCATCTGTTTTAAAACAATCTCCATCTTCCTTGATTTTTTGCTCGCTTGTTTCTTTCTTCTCCCGGTGTTTGTTGCCTCCTGTGTTATTGTCCACCAGGTACATGGACTCGAATACCTTCTTCACGTACCTGTTCCAAAGTTCCTTTCTATTTTCTCCTTGGTACTTCCCCTTGTCTTTTCCTTTTCTTTCCGGTTCACCTTTCACACTGGAAATGAACTGTCTAAGGTATTCCGGGGGATCCGCCCACACCTTTAATGCGAGTAATGTCCTAGCTACCTTTTTTTTCCTTGTAATGTCATAACGACATATTCTCCGGATAATGACCTTAGGTGATTACTAATGGACTCTTCAGTATTTCTTGCCTAATTTTTGTCTAAACTCCCTATCACTGTTGACAACCTTCCTTTTAAACCCTTACACACCCCCCACGCATACGGACCAGTTAGGAGTGTCCTTCCGTGCATTTCTCTCCCCTGTTGACCTCCTTGGGATTGGTATACCCTTCCTTTTCAATTCGTTGCTTTGTGTTTGTTTTGTGTTGCGATGAGTTCGCTTTCCACCATTAGTTTTTTTTCCTCTGGGGAGACATTCCCAAGCTTCGTATGCTTCGTAAACCATTGTAAACTAGCACGCCCTTGTAAATGAAGTATCCCAATCGGGCACCTTCTTTCCAGTGATGTTCTTAAGAACTCGGCAAAAAGTCTATTGGCCACGTCGTTCCAACGAAGCCCCGTTACTTGACTGTGCTTTTGTAAGGACTGCTGCTGTAGATGTGTCCAATACCTGTAATTCCCGGCAAACATTTCCTTCGAACGTTGCCACTCCTAAACTCTACTCCGTTATCCGTCAGTACCTTGTAAGGCAACCTCACAAAAAGCCGGTAACTTTTCGCACTCGAAAGGCGTCACCACAACTCTTTGCCGTATTAATCCCTTGGGCTTCAACCATAGCCCACTACTCTGCAATGATCTAGATTGCCCAAAGACATAGCCAACATTCCCTTTCCTTGTTTTCGGCATCGCCATTACAATCTACTGCCACCAACTCAAAGGGGTTCTTGACCTCTTTTTCTTTCCAGATTTGGCGGGAAAATATCACCTGGGGTCAAATCTTATACAATTGCACTTTGGGGCACGTCCGCACATACCTCCTGTACCACCCGATGAAATCCTTGATGCATACTGCCCTGGACAAATAACAGGTCCAACAATTTTGTCCTCCAAATAATGAGCCATAGTCCGGTGTTGGTTATGACACCATACAAAGATTTAACACAACTCACCACCTGTTTAAATGCCTAATATAACTGCAACTAGCCTGTTCCTGGTCCCATCTATTCTTTAAGTAAAGATTGAACCGTTTTTCAATCAAGAAGTCAATTCCGGTAACCTAAAAATTCCTTGAATAGGGTTATCTTTTTTTTTGTTAGTGGCGTCCTGTTTCTTCTGCAGCCTTTTTCCCTTCAACCTCCCTACCACCTTCTGCCTTTTTCCCTGAAGATCAATAAGTCCCGCTGTGCCGCAGTAACATTACCGCTCTTTTTCTCAAACACGCATTGATTGTTTACATTATATGCGTTCACACGTTGCAAGAAAATGAAATCGCTCACATTCATCTGCGTCATCCTTCCAATGGACACATGTGTCGTAGCACTTACCTATTTCCTCACCAAAGTCCAATGGCCGCTTCTACCTCCAACCCAGGCACTTCAATTTCCCTAAAAAAAACTACATGTGGAAAATATAACCGCCGTCCGGTATCAACCGCCCAATGGCAAAAACAACACCCTTCTGGTGCGAGTGCTAAATTTCCACTTCCCACAGTCCTGATTCATTTCACACATGTCCTGAGCCACACCGTTTAGTTACCAATCTACTTCCCAACCTCTTAAGATATATGTCCAAAATTTTGTTTAAAAATCGTTCAATCGACCACTCTATTTCTGGATCAGGCTAAATAGCTCCGTGTCTAAAAAGCGCACTTTGCGCACGTTCACAACTCAATACTTAATTCTTGCCAAGTTACTACTCCTCCAATATATGATGCAACTTAAGCCCGGGACTCATGCTTTCTTTCCTTCATCATTAAGTTAATTCCTAGTTCTTCATTTGTACGGTCGATCTCTGACTCCTCTGACTCCTCCTTCTTCCTGCTGTGATTCCTCCTGGTTTGGACGCTCTCCACCAATAGCGTTTTCCCGTCACCTGTTGAAACGTACCATCTATCCCTCAAAGGGGTTAAGAGTGCGTTCCACCCCCTCAACCTGTATTTGAAACGTTTTTACTCCAAGTCGTTTTCCTCTCCTCACCCTGGGTCCACATATACTTTACAGAAACAGCACGTACCAAATGCGGTGCAACCCAGAAATTCTATTACCCGCAAACAAGTCACTTGCCACCAGCAATACCCGGTATTGGTTTCTTATTACTGGTAACCTGTAATGCCTTTAAATTTAAATACTTCAGCAACTTCTGTGTGGGTTCCTGTCTATCCCACTATAATTTCCTGATTGTCTCTTAAAAGTGGTTGCTAAGGTTGTCTCTCTTAAAGGAAGCCTTGTGATTCCCTTTCCAGGTTCCTAACCTGAGCATATCCTCCCAAAAACGACTTGCACAGGCTGACAAAACAGTGCGTCTGCTTC